>OVBL01000071.1:0-88059 GCA_900406555.1 Pseudoturritis turrita
AAAGCCTCCTCGCATTTCTCCGTCCACTCGAACTTCTTGTTCCCACGCAACGTATCGTAGAAAGGCAAGCATTTGTCGGTGGATCGTGAGATGAATCTGTTAAGTGCAGCAACCCTCCGGTAAGTCTTTGCACTTCCCTTTTTGTCTTTGGTGAAGTCATGTGGAGGACCGCGTCGATTTGTTTAGGGTTTGCCTTAATGTCACGGTGAGTCACTAGGTATCCGAGGAATTCTCCCGAGGTGACCGCGAATCTGCACTTGGTCGGGTTTAACTTCATGTTGTGAAAGTTCAGCTGTGAGAAGCATTCCTTGAGATGAGACGTGATCCTGCTCTCTTAGTGATTTCACCAGCATATCGTCTATATAAACCTCCATTGTCTTTTCGAGTTGAGCAAAGAACATCTTGTTCACCAGTCTCTGGTACGTTGATCCGACATTTTTCAGGCCGAATGGCATTACCTTGTAGCAGTATATTCCATAATCCGTTATGAAGGCGGTCTTCTCACAATCGTCGGGGTTCATCAAGATCTGGTTGTAACCTGAGAAGGCATCCATGAAAGATAGGAGTGCATTCCCTGCCGTTGCTTCGACTAGGTGATCGATGTGTGGGAGGGGAAAGCTGTCTTTTGGACAAGCTTTATTCATATCGGTGAAATCCACGCATACACGCCATTTGCCATTCTTCTTCTCGACCACCACTGGGTTAGCTAGCCAATCCGGGTATTTCACCTCAGTTATTGAACCAACACGCAAGAGTCTTTCTACTTCATCGTTGACTGCTTTGGGTTTGTCTGGCCCAAGCTTTCTCCTTTTCTGCTTCACCGGTTTGAACGTTGGGTCAACGTTCAGTTTGTGGCTTGTTATGCCAATATCGATGCCAGGCATGTCTTCTGCTTTCCATGCGAAAGTGTTGATATTTTTCCTCAAGAATGCAACGAGTTCTTCTCTGATCTTTTCATCTAACATTGCTCCAATTTCCATGCATCGCTCTGGATGTTTATTGTCGATGCAAACTGATATGACGGGGTCGGAAGTTGGTTTAGACACTTCTTCTTCGCGATCCTCTATGATCTGTAATTGCTATAACAGTTTGGAAAGCTCTTTCACCGGTTCTCTGTCGGTTTTTATCTTCTTGCGCTTTGAACTTGCCATCGGATCGGTCACCAGGTTTCTGAGCTTGTGTGCGGCGAGGAAGCAGACACGAGACTCTTTTTGGTTTCCTCAAATCGTTTTCACTCTGTTTGGTGTAGGGAACTTGAGGCAGAGGTGGTAGGTTGAAACAGCGGCGCGCATGGAATTTAACCAGGGGGTCCCCATGATGACGTTGTAGATTGCTGGTGACCAGCTACGGAGAATTCGATGATTTTTCTCACCTCGCCAGCTTGGATAGGCAGTTTGATTGTCCCAGTAGTCATGGTGGTTTCTCCGGAGAATCCAGTCAATGGTTTGGGGGTATATATCACTTCGGACAGGTCCACATTCATTCTTCTGAGAGTCTCGAGGAAGATTACATCCACAGTGCTCCCGGTGTCTACCAATACGCGTGCTACATCGCAGTCGTTGATAATTAACTCGATCACGAAAGGGTCATCATGTGGTCTGTCGATTCCGATCGTCCCCCTTTCCTCGAATGATATCACGTCATTTGGAAACTTTGATGGTTTAGACCAGTTGATGCTGACGTCTGCCCTTCGCTGGAATGCTTTGATTGATGAGATGGTATCCGAGCAATAGTGAGATCCTCCCATTATCATGCTTATCCTTCTTCTTGATCCGGAGGGCGGCGCTTCGTCATCCCTTCTATCGCGCTTGGTGTGATCTTCTTTTGTCAGGTCGGGTTTGTATGTGTTCGCGTCCATCTCGAAGTCCTTGAGGCTGATGTTTTCTCCAAGTTCGCCAGCTGCTAATTTTTTGGCAAGCTTCAAACCCAGAATTCGGCAGTTTACGGTGGAATGCCGGTAGATGTGATGGTTCTCGCAATATGCTATTTCGTCGTAAGAACTTTCGCCTTTGGTCCAAGTGCTCCATGAATTTCTTCCGCGGGGGTTAGGCCTCTTCCTTGACCATACCCGGGGGCATAATTTTGATAGTTATGGGCTCCTCGAAAACCACCCTCGTGCTGCACATAGCCAGCGCTTTGACTATTCCTCTTTGCATTAGAAGGGATTGAAACTTGGGGGGAGTGGTTCATTGCCTATGCCTTCCCATACTTCTTGATTAGGATCTTCATCTCTTCTTCTTTGGTGATGAAGTCTGTAGCTCGATGCATTGCGTCCTGTATTGTTGTGGGGACATTCAGCGCGATTTCTTTGCAAAAATCGGAGTTGAACCAGAGTGCTCGCTTTAGGGCTAATAAGGCTGCTTTGTCGCTTAGGCCTTCCACTTTGGACATGACGGCTTTGAATCTTCCGATGAAACTCCGGAGCATTTTGTTCTGCCCTTGAGCGAGGGTCCACAGATCGGCGTCAGATGTTCCAGGATCCATGAATATGGAGTAATGCTTCAAGAAAGCCGCGGACAGTTGGTTGTAGTTATCGATGGAGTTTCGCTCGAGTCTGGAAAACCACTGGAGCGCCGGGTCCTTGAGATGTTCCATGAATAGAAGGCATTGTCCGGCATCTCTTTCGTTTTTTTTGAAGTTAGAGCATCCCATGGCTATGGCAAATGCCGTTAGATGCTCTTTTGGGTCGGTCTTTCCTTCGTAGATCGGGACTTTCATATTTCCAGGATCTGGAATTCTTGTGCTAGTAATCCGTGCTGTGAACGGGGTGTTCTGTGCTTCCTCCAATACGCGATCTATCTCCGGCACTTTGCTAGTCGCTTTGTGCATCATGGATCGGACAGCTTTTATGTCGGCAGCTGCTCGATCCATATCTGCTCGCATTACAGCCATTTATTCTCTCTGGGCTCGGACTCCTGCTGTTCATTCTTCATTGACCCGTGCTTGCTCGGCCCAGAGGATATTCTCCTCCTCCTCGGTTAGCTCTTGATCTCTTTCTGGGGTGGCCTCGCGTCTTTTAGTTCTAGTCTGGCCATCTGCTAGGGGTTCGGGGTCATCACGGCTCTCCGCATTTCGCTCCACTCGATTATCCTCCTCCAGATTTATGATTGGTGCGGGATCCTCTTCGATTGGTGTGTTGCTCGCTCCTTGCATTCTGGAAGCTAGGTTTGCTGAGACTTGATGGAGTGGTAGCAATCTTCCACGGGTTCTCAGCGGGTTGAGCGGGGTTGAAAAATCTAGGGCCGTTGGGTTGAGGTGCCTTCCGACTCGTCTTGTTGGATCCAGACCTGAGCCTATCCCACGGGTTCAACTCGCCATCGCCAAGGCCTTCAGCTCTCCTGTCATCGTGTTGTTGAGTTTGTCTCGCTTCTCCATCTTTTTTAGCAGCGTCTTCAACATGATCTTCATCTCCGTGAGTGTCGTCGAAGTCTCCCTAGTGTTCCCGGATTGGTTCGTCTGATCCTGTACGCCAGTGTTCCTCACATCGGTAGCATCTTGCTCTCCGTCGGGGGTCATCGTTCTCCGGATCGGTTTTGCGGTGGTTCTTTTGAGTAAGAAAATTTCGTTGCCCCCTCCTTCTAGCGCAAAATTGTGGGAGTGTAAATCCACGCCAATTGAATTTGTTGAAGGTTAGTTAAGAGAGATGAAATTTCTGAGCAAAAACCACCAAAAACATGAACAGAGATCCAAAGATGATCTTTTATTAAGTTGCTTTGAAAGCTTTTGGTCTGAGAGCAAAAGTACAGAGTTTTGTTAGGTAAAATTGCGGATCCTCTTTTCTGAGGGTGTACATGAGTATATATACAAGTTTAAGTCGGCTAGGTCAATATCTAAAGAGATAAGGAAGATTTCCTAATTCCTTGGGATTTCCTTTTAGCAAAGTCTGCTACCGCCAGGGGCTTTGATTCATTGGCTCGTTATCTCGGCCCACGCATTCATTTGTTCAGCTCGGCCCAACTCCTTATCTTTAGGCTTTGGCTCGGATGGCAATGGCTAAGCGGCTCGGGTGATACCATGGTTCGCGGCTCGAATGACACAATGGTTCACGGCTCGGGTGACACCATGGTTCACGGTTCGGGTGACACCATGGTTCACGGTTCGGGTGCCACCATGGTTCACGGTTCGGGTGACATCATGGTTCACGGTTCGGGTGACACCATGGTTCACGGTTCGGGTGACACCATGGTTCACGGCTCGGGTGACACCATGGTTCATGGTTTGGGTGACACCATGGTTCACGGTGCCATACTATGGGTCATGACACCCGATCCGTTTGCTCTACCATGGATCGGGGTATACGACCCAGTTTTTTCACTATGGGTCGTGACACCCGATCTGTTTGCTGTACCATGGATCGGGGTACACGACCCACTTTTTTTACCGTGGGTCATGACACCCGATCTGTTTGCTGTACCATGGATCGGGGTACACGACCTAGTTTCTTCACCGTGGGTCGTGACACCCGATCCGTCTGTCATGCCATGGATCGGGGTACATGACCCAGTTTCTTCACCATGGGTCGTGAGACGCGATCCATTTGCTGGACCATGGATCGGGGTACACGACCCAGTCTCTTCACCGTGGGTCGTGATACCCGATCCGTTTGCTGGACCATGGATCGGGGTACACGACCTAGCCTCTTCACCGTGGGTTGTGACATCCGATCCGTTTGTTGTGCCATGGATCGGGGTGCACTACCTAGTTTCTTCAACATGGGTCGTGACACCCGATCCGTTTGCTGTTAACTTCAAGTGGGTGAATATTGACCCAACAATCCTGTTTAAGTACAAAATATCCTTGCAAAAATACCTAAAATCACTTGTTAAATACTTCTTGGAGCTATAGTTCTCAATAATTTGTATTTAGTTCTAAGTCCAAGTTCAAAAGATAAAGCATAAGAACAAATTAGATCCAAATAAAAATCCAAATTGGTAAAAATGTATAATTTTAGTGAAAACAATGAGAATACTGAGGAATATTTGTCAAGATGTGTAATTTAACTTAAAAACAAATTTAATCTAACCAAAATATCAAATTTAAAATGCATAAGGTCATAAATCAATAATTCCATCAAAAATAAATTTAATGAAACATTTAGATTAAAAATAGTTAATTTATGAAAATGCAAATTTAAAAAAATGCAAATTTAAAATTAAATTTGGTCAATATTATTTTTGAATTATAAATTAAAAGTTGGTTTTGAATAAATAAAAGAGAAAAAAGAAAAAAGTTACCCTTTTTATGGACCATGGTAAGGTGGGTGGTTCGGTGGTTCGATCCATGGATCGAGACAGGCCGGATCGTGGGTTGACCATGGGTCATGGTCTGGGTCATGAAACTCATGACCGTGGGTCATGGGACAGTCGACCCATGGGTTGTATGGTGGGTCATGTGGTGGGTATGGAGGTGGGTGGTGGGTCATGACCTTCGAGTGTGGGACGGATGGATCGTGAGTCATGGGATGGATCATGGGCTAGTACCGGGTGATGGTACCAGTTGGCGTTCTGAATCGGTATCGGAATGATGGGTTTAGTGCGGGACGTACTTGGGCAGTACCGGTCACGGATACCGGGTGGCGTACGTGACCGGTACTGGGCTCCTTTGGTCACGGATCATGATTCAGCTGGTACTGGACAAAATTTTTGACCAGCATCGTGACCAGTACTGTGAACTTCGTCGTTCTTCTCCAAAATCACATTTTTTTTGTATTTTTATAAATTTTTATGAAAGCTTGAAAAAATCATAATTAGTAAAAGAATGAGTAACAAAGTTCTAAAAATTAAAATCAAAATTAAAAATTTAAATTGATGACTTAAATAAAATAAAAATATAAAATATGGGTTGCCTCCCATAAAGCGTTTGTTTAAAGTCTTTTAGCTTGACTCCTTGGGGATTTTTAGGCTTGAGGAAGGTTGTCTAAAGGCCTGAGGTTACCCTTAGCACGTGATTTAGGTCTCCTAAGCTCGTGCCAATTGTTGAAGGAAGTCGGTTGAAAGTACTTAAAAGGCATTGGAATATAATTCCCAATGGTTTCATGATGATGAAGAGACGCCATACTTCTAGAATAAGGATTGTAGTGTTCCATTGATGAATCTTTGAAACACACAAAAACAAAAGAAAAACCGGAAATTAGAAATAAATAAAAGAAAGCAAATCTTAGACTAAATTCTTATCAGAAATTCGTAGGCAACAAATCAGTCCCCGGCAACGGTGCTAAAAACTTGATGTACTCAGGTTTTAATATTTATAAACCCTGAAATAATCTTGCAAGTGCACATCAAGCGTAGTAGTACTTAGGGGCCGAACCACTGAGGACTGAAAAGATGTTATGCTATGTATTTATAAGACTCGAATTAAGTTAAGACAAAATATATTTTGGGGTTTTTGTTTTATGAAAACGTGATAAAAGAAACAAAAACAAGTAAATAAAATCAAGATAAATAAATGATAGAGAAGTTAGGTAATAGGAAATTCGCAGAAACACATGAAAACACAAGAGATATATCGATTTAATGATTTGATAAGAATCGTTCTATAACTTGAATCACGAATGAGTAACTGACTTACTCCCGTAGCGCCAATTGTTGGGGTCAGTTTTCACAATGGAAAAAATCTACAGTTAATAGCACGCGCCGAGGCAAACGACAGCATTCACCGAGGCAGCTAACAGCACGTGCCGAGGCAAATGATAGCATTCACTGAGGCAGCTAACAGCACGCACTGAGGCAAACGACAGCATTCACCGAGTCAGCCAACATCACGCACCGAAGCAATGACCAAATGCCGAGGCAATTGCCTCTCTATGGGCCAAAGTAAAGCCGCAATGGGCCGGGGCAGTCACGGCAAAGCAATGTTTACTGAAGTAGGTCAAAATGAAAAGGAAGATTGCAAATCCGAGGAGGAAAAGGAGTAATGGACCTCCAAAGAAAAGGGGAAATTTCCGGTATCCTCGTTGAGACGGTTGGATCGGAAGCCTATAAAAGAATGAGAGAGCATTCGAAAGAAAGGACACATAAAAAATTGAGAGAGAGCAATAGACTTCATACAAACAAATCTTGTATTCTAAAGGCTTTCATCATCAGAAATAAAATCTATCTTTGGATCTTTTTCTGCAATCAATACTTAGAAGTTTTCGTTCCCTTAAAAGTTCTAACAAAAATTAGTTGTGAGGGTTTTTGCCTCCACACCAATTACTATGTCTAAACAACCTAAATTACACAACTCACGCATGTAATCAAGTAGTTAAATAAGTATTAACAATCCAAGTTCAATATGTTCACAAAGTTTCATAGTTCTACTCCCGTAGGCTACAATTCTTTGTTCACAAAGCTCCATAACTCAACTTCCGCAGGTTATGGCGCTTTCCTGATCTAAATTAGTTCAAGTAATTTAACAACACTTTCGGCGAGTATATTACCCTAATAGCAGTAGCTAGATTGTTAATAAAGCAAGAGTAGTAAACATAAATTTAGATGATGAACCATAAGATGAACCGTAGAATTTCGATAATCAAACATGCATAATCATGGAATCATTAAAAAACCTAAAACCTAACAAGTTAACTACTTATACATAGTAAAAAAGTAGGAAGACAGCAATAAGAGACAATAGAAAGCATCATAGATATATCGAATATAAGGAGTAAATGTTTAGAAATCTTCTCTATATCGAAGTACAAAGGTGAGATCTTCTCCTTGAATCTCTTATAATCAAAACTATGAAAGAGATATATGAAAAACGTGTGCTCATGGTGATAATATGGGGCTGTTTATTCTCCTAGAGAAGCTAAAATCAAGTATATATAGGCCTACATAAGTTCTAAGTCGGCTAGGATTTGATTTAGGGCAAAAAGGGAACTTTGGTCGAAATTGGTCCTGATACTGGACACGGATACTGGGCGAATTTTTCGTCCGGTACTGGGCTCAAAAGTGCCTTTACTGGGTTGTGTCTTTTTTTTGTTTGTTTTTAAGTGACCTTAGAACCTAGAATACGCCCCTTCTACTTTATTAAAATTGAATTTACTTATATTTGAACTCATTAGATAAAATGAATTTGAATTATGGTCCACGGTCTGGTCCGGTACTAGACTCATTCTGGGCTTGCATCAGCTTCAAGGCAGACATACATGTCTTCAGTAAATCGGGTGTACCTCTTCAACCAAAGCTCCGAATGAAATGGTTCCAACGCCATTAGAATGCCAACTCAATTCTGTATCTCGTTACCAAATTCCATCCCATTCTAAGTCGATTTGATCCCCCGTCTGTTGGTAAACTTCTGGTACATCTGTTCTGTGTTCTGTCCAACTTGATAAAGTGCATATTCTTGAAGATAAAGTGACTTGGGTTGGTTCCTTTGACTTGAATGAGTAGCTGTAGCATAGTTAACACTCCTTTTGATCATTTTTGCATCCTTTTTGATGTTTTAACATGTTAAGACTCTAAAATCTACATATACAAGAAAACTACATCTTTTGGTAGAAAAGAGCAATAAAATGCATAAAAACATAGTAAAATCCATATGAAAAGTAGTACATATAGTATATCACTCACTTTACCTTATTTGTAGATAATTAAATTTTCCTTTGTTCATTTGTATTGTGACTGTTTTTTGCTTTTTGTGACTGTTTTTTCAGTCGCAAAATTTTGCGACTGTTTTGGGACCAAAATGCGACTAATGAACGACTACTAAAATATAGTCTCCATTCAGTCGCAAAATTATGACCGAATTGTTCAGTCGTAAAGTAGTCTTAAATTAGCAACTGAATGGAGACTATATTTTAGTGAGACTGTTTTGCGACTCCATTATTAGTCAGTAAATGTAGTCGCAAATCAGTCCCAAAATTGCGACTTATTTGCTACTCGTATAGATCGTGCCAGAAGAGTCGCAGTTTAGTCACTAAAAGTAGGTGAAAACGTGGAAAATATGAAAGTTAGGTATGCTACCTAACTTGTGTGACTACTGATAATAGTCACAAAATGGTCGTAAAAGGGTGGCAAAAGAGTAACAAATTTTTGACTGTTTTTTTGTAGTCGCAAAGTAGTGACAAAATTTTTGCCTATAAAATCAACGACCGAGCACCCCCATTATCATTCACCATCAGAGGAAAAAAAGGAAAAAAAAAACACAGAGAAAAAGAAAAAAAACATAGAGAAAAGAGAAAAAAAACACAGAGAAAGAGAAAAAGGTGGAATTCATCTAAAGAGTGGATGTATAATAGAATCGATCCACGTACAAATAATCTTTCGAGTGAATTTTTGGAAGGAGTCGAGCAGTTCATGAATTTTACAAGTAACCAGTCAATAGCTCTAAGCAGTGGAGGTAAGTTTTACTGCCCTTGTGTTAAATGTCAAAATTCCACTTTAATACTAGCAAGGACAGTTTCGAAGCATTTGCATAGTAGAGAATTTATGCCAGGATATTATGTATGGTTTGAACATGGTGAAAATTATGATGTTGTTGGGGAAGGCACGAGTAGTCATTATGCTAATGCTGATTTTAGTTGTGGTAATCAACCGGTAAATTATGATGGGCGAACTGTATATGATGGGGGAAATGTATATGCTGGGATGGTAAATGATGCATTTCATGGTGCTACGCCATTTAATGAATATCATGAACATGATCAAAGTGGAAATGATCATGTTCATGAAGAACCTACCCATGAGGCAAAACGGTTCTACGCCATGTTAGATGCTGCAAATATGCCACTTTATAATGGTTGTCATGATGGTCATTCGAAGTTATCATTAGCTTCTCGGTTCATGAACATTAAGGCAGACCATAATTTGGCCGAAACATGCATGGATTCATGGGCCGAATTATTTATGGAGTATTTACCAGAGGGTAATCAGGCAACCGGTTCATACTACAAGACAGAAACATTGATGCGAAAGCTAGGATTACCGTACCATACATTTGATGTATATGTAGATAATTGTATGCTCTTATGGGAAGAAGATGAGGATTTGGAGCATTGTAGGTTTTGTGGAAAACCAAGATATAAAGCTAGTGAGGGACGAACAAAAACACCGTTGAGTCGTATGTGGTATTTACCTATCACTGACAGATTGAAGAGGATGTACCAATCATATAAGACTGCATCATCGATGAGATGGCATGCTGAGCATGTGTCAGAAGACGGAGTAATGTGTCATCCATCTGATGCGGCAGAGTGGAAGAATTTCAATCAAATGCATCCGAGTTTTGCAGTGGAAACGCGAAATGTTTATCTTGGATTATGTACAGACGGTTTTAATCCGTTTGGTATGTCAGAAAACCATTCTTTGTGGCATGTGATCATGACACCCTACAACTTACCCCCAGATATGTGCATGAAAAGTGAGTATTTGTTTCTTATGGTTTTGAATTCGGGACCAAATCATCCACGAGCCAGTCTTGATGTCTTCCTCCAACCAATGATCGACGAGTTAAAGGATTTATGGAATAACGGAGTTGAGGCGTATGATGTGTCATTAGATCAAACCTTCAACCTTAAAGTTGTTTTGCTGTGGACGATAAGCAATTTTCCGGCATATGGTATGTTGTCGGGATGGACGACACATGTAAGATTATCGTGTTCTATTTGTATGGATGAGACAAATGCTTTCCAATTGCCGGCTGGTAGGAAGACATGTTGGTTTGACTGTCACAGAAGGTTTTTTCCCATCAATCATCCGCTGCGGAAGAATAAAGTAAATTTTATGAAGGGAAAGGACGCAAAGAACGACTACACACCTCAATCATTGACTGGTGAATAAGTGTTATATGAGCGTATACGTCATGTCGAACCACCTAAAACATCTGATTGTGGTGGAAATGGACATACAAAAAAACCGGACGGCTATGAGGACTGGCATAATTGGCATAAAGAAAGCATATTTTGGGAGCTACCGTACTGGACCGATCTAAATCTAAGACACAATCTTGATGTGATGCATATCGAGAAAAATGTATTCGATAACATCATGTACACTGTTATGAATGTTAAAGACAGATCAAAAGACAGAGTTAAGTCAAGATTGGATATCGCAATATTTTGTGCTCGGAAAGATTTGCATGTCGATGATCGAGGGAGAGCTCCATTTCCTATTTGGAGGTGACTTCAAAAGCGAAAGAATCTTTACTACAATGGGTCAAGAATGAGGTTAAATTTCCAGATGGCTATGTAGCAGATTTAGCCAGTTGTGCAGACATCAATGGTGGAAAGTTTTCGGGAATGAAAAGTCACGACTGCCAGGTATTTATGGAACAATTGCTTCCGTTTGTATTTGCAGAACTTCTGTCCCGTAACGTGCACCAAGCATTATCAGGTATATATATATATATATATATTATCGTTTAAAGTGTTTCTATTATTGGAACTTATGTATATTAATTAGTGATATTTTTGTAGGGAGTGGAGCCTTTTTCGTGACATAAGCAGTAGATCATTGGATCAAACCCGCGTCCAACTTCTCAAGGAGAACATTGTCATGATTTTGTGTAATTTGGAAAAAATCTTCCCACCTTCTTTCTTTGATGTGATGGAGCACCTACCTATCCACCTGCCATACGAAGTAGAGCTTGGTGGTCCTGTGCAATATAGGTGGATGTATCCCTTTGAAAGGTTTTTTAAACATTTGAAAGGGAAAGCGAAGAACAAGAGATATCCAGCGGGATCAATTGTTCAATCGTACATGAATGATGAGATATCTTATTTCTCAGAACACTACTTTGCGTCAAAAATTTCTACAGCTAGCAGAAGAAGGTAATAATTTACTTAATATATATGTTATTATTGCTATCATGATTTGCCTCAATTTGTGACTGGTATAACTTTTGCAGGGCAAGTCGTTATGAAGAAGGTGAAGTACCCGTATATACTGTACCGGTACCAGATATATTTACTGAAGTAGGTCATCCAAGTGGCAAATGCAGTGAATTTTGGTTAAGCGAGAAAGATTATAAGTGTGCACATTCATATGTTTTGCAGAATTTGTGACTATTTTCAGCCGCTTGAAAGGTAACTATGCTTTCTTCATTAATTTAAGTTAATTTTATCTATTTTTTAGATACTTTAGTCATAATTAGATCTTATTATTTTCAACACAGATTGTTTGACGCGCAGATTCGATTCGAATACCCGGAACTATCTGATGATGAGGTCACGGCGAAAAGAGATGAAGATTTTCATCAATGGGTCCGCCAATATGTATGTATTACCACCGAGTGCATTATTAAATTATAATTTCTTATGTTAATTGGCATATTTTCAACTTTATAGGTCAGATCAATGCAAAGTGAATAAAGTTTTCCTACTTGGGTTCATGAAATAGTGGAAGGTCCAGAAAATAAAGTCAGATCGTGGCCCCTGTATTTTACAAGAGGGTATTTGTTTCACACGCGTAGTCACGGAATGACAAGAAAAACAATGAATTATGGGGTATGTGTACGAGGCCAAAATTATTCTGAAGTATCCGAAGATGATGATTTCTATGGGACCGTAGAAACTATCATGGAGCTCCAATATCCCGGATTTGTTAATTTAAAGATAATACTTTTCTACTGTGAATGGTTTGACCCTACGATTGGAAAAGGCACTCGAAAAAGCGAGGGAGGCATTGTTGATGTGCTCACATCACAGAAATATCAAAACTACGAACCATTTATTTTAGGTATGATTTTCCTGTTTCAACTCAGTGTATATGTATATGTTTGTATATATATCTATAAACATCTAATTTAAATTTTAATTAACGGCATGGTCTCAAGCTGATCAAGTTTGTTATCTTCCTTACCCATATACTAAACGCCCTCGAAAATTGTGGCATACAGTGCTGAAAGTTAATCCGAGGAATCGTGTTCAAGGAAAATTTAACGAGAAAGAGCTGATCATTTTGCAACAAACTGATGATGATGGAATGATGGATACGGTTGAAGAAATAATTGTCGATAGTTTAGTCGACGGAAATCATCTAGTTGAAGACATTGATTTCGAAATTGAAGACACTGAACCAGACGATGAAGTAAATTTATCATCTTCAGAGGATGATGATGGAGTTTGAATAATATGTATGTAATTTTAAATAAATGTTTGTAAAACCCTTGTTAAATTTAAATAAATGTTTGGGTATGGTAAATTTATGTTTGTAATATAATTGTGGCAATTTTTTCCAAAATATATTTATAATTATTTTCCGGAATGCTAAGTATCGTTATATATAGAAGTTAATTTGTTAGATAAACGAATGGTTATAGTGGCTTTGCTCTATGGATACTTAGAGTTCTTGGCTTCGATGCACAGGTTTGACTATTTTCACCAATTTTTACAAGCAGTCACAAAAGCGTCCCTAAATACGCACTAATTTGTGACTACTTTGTGACGATGTTATAAATTTGTGACTACTCTGTGATGATGTTATAAATTTGTCACTGATTTGTGACTACTTTGTGACGCGTTTATAAATTTTTTGGAAAAACAACTAAATAGAATTAAAAAATATTAGTCAAACGTACCATCCTAGATTTTAATTAATTGTTACACTTAATATAGTATATAAGACTGCAAAATTTTAACTTCCAATGTGATGAACAATGATTTGAATCTTTCAAGATATAATACATGTGTTTTCAATCTTAAGTTTGTTAAAGTATAAATTTTTTTGTAATTTACTTTAAATCTATTAGTTAAGGCTTTATAATGAAGCAAAACACTTAAGAAATATAAAAAACTAATAGTTTAAGTATTTTTATGACATTTTTTGTTCTAAATGTTTAGGGTTTAGGGTTTAGGGTATACATGCGTGACTTATAAAAAGAGTCACAAAACAGTTGCAATTTACAACTACTTTGCCACTGTTTGTGTATTTGCGACTATTTTGTGACCACCTTGATTTATTTACAATTTCGTAATATGGTTGGAAAAACCAGCAAATCTTCTAGAGGTCGTGGTGGTAGATCTACCGGCGGTGGTAGATCAAACGGCGGAGGGGATCAAACCAGCAACCCAGAGGTTACGCCCCCAGTCGGAAGTGTTCAAGCTCATGGCGTCACTGTGGCACCCTCAGGCGGAATTCTGAGAGCCAAAAACGGTACTGGAGCACACTCTGGCATACGAGAGAGAATCGACGGCGGAGAGGTTACTCCGAGAGCCGGAGGTGGTAGATCTAATGGTGGATCCTCTTCTCACTCCTCCAACCCATCGTCTCAGGCCACAATCTCCATTTCGAGGAGGTCTATTCCGGCCCAGTTTCCACCATCCACTCAACCATGCACGTCTCAGATTCTCCGCCAACCACCTCCGCCTTATCGGATTCCACAGCCACAACCACCACCTTATCAGATTCCACAGCAACAACCTCCGCCATATCCGAATCCCCAGCAACACGTCCAGGAGGTTCACATTCCCGATTATGAACAAGAACATGAGGTGGACCAAGCAATGAATTCTCACGAGCAACAAGAACAAGACTTCCAGCAGATGTTAGATGATATGCTGGCTCTTCCTGGGCGGGACAACCTACCTCTCTTGACTGAGCATCCGATTCCCGGCGTGAAGAGCACATGGTATGTTTGGTCTTCCTTTTAGTTGTACTTAGTCATTTTACATATGCATAGGTGAAAGTTGTTTTCGTTGGGTTTTACATATGCTTGATTTACTTGTCTAGAAGTTGCTTAAATGTATATGTTTTCATGATGCTTAATTGCATGATTGTTTCTGTTTCAATATGGTTGTATCTGTTTTACAATCTTTGTATCTGTTTGTATATGTTACAAGTAAACGGTTTTAACTTGTAACCAGAGTCAGACGGTTTTAATGTGGTTGAACCTAGTTGTTGACATTGTAGCTAAATTGATGTTGCATAAATCATTAAGTAGTCTACACTGATTCTTTTTAAGGCTTAGAAATTGATTTTTCTTAAGATGTTTTCTGTTTTAGGTGGAAGGTTAAAGACTAAATGAGTTAAACTTACCCTCTGTTTATATTCTTGTAATAGGTTTACCCGGGATGGCGAAAAACTGACGCGTGTGATTGCTGGAATCTTTCGTCAGAAGTTTGATGGGCCTTACTTTTAGCTGGAAGGTTACGGATATCCACATCCAAGAAAGATATTTCAGAACGTTTGCGGTAATGGTTTTGCTTTTAATTGTCAAATATTTCAATTGCAATGCCTCACTATCATCTTACTTACTAATCTTCTAACGTGTAGCGAAAGTACAATTGGGATCTCGGTATCACTGAGTTTGTGAAGGCAGAATTCTTGAAGATTGCCAAGAAGCAGATGAAGGGAATAGTGAGTCAGGCGAAGCATAGTGGTGAAAGACCTCCTTGGATTGGGACCACGCTTTGGGAAGAAATGTGGAAGCATTGGAACACACCTGATGCAATGGAGAGGAGCTCTACTGCTTCATAGTCCCGTAACTCTGATCGTGGTGGTCTAGGAGTCCACAAGCACGTTTCTGGGCAAAAATCTTACTTGCACATTCAACAAGAAATGGTAAAACCTTTATCCTTCCTTCCACAAAAAATCTTACTTGCACATCTAATTAATATTTGTTTTGTATCATTGTAGGAGGAGGAATTAGGGCGTCCTGTTTCTTTTGGAGAAGTGTTTCTGAGGACACATACAAGGGCGGATGGGAGTTTTGTCGATTACAAAGCCAAATAAGTTGCTGAGGCTTACGAGAAGACCCTAGCTGATGTCATGGATCAAAAGGCTGCCGAAGGTCCAGAAACCTCTGACAACTCGTCTGAACATTCTACTCAAAGGAACATCACCATTGAAGAAAAGAATGCCATATTTCTTAAGGTAATGTCCTATCCACCTTCTGGTTTCTTAGCATAGAATTTATAATGTTTTGCTGTCTCGTTTCTTATCATATGGTTGAGTCTTCTCTTGTCTGAATCTGGTTTCATCTTCTGTTTATGTTTCTCATAAATGGGTCAACTATGACCTAGAATAATATTTCCTATTTGGGTTTGGTGAGCATGAATTGTTAGAATATGTTGAAAAACTTAGCTGGAAAAGTGTGATTCTTAGTGTATGGACTGTAAATGGCTCGGTTGAGTATTCTGAATATATTGTTCTTCTTTTTGCTTTTTGTTGTGAATCATTCATTTTTTTGGTTATGAATCTTTTTGAGTATCATTCATTCTGATATGTATACTTGGTTTATAGTTGTCAATCATTCTGTTATATATTGGTTATGAATCATTCATTCTTAAGCATTGTATATATTTTGATGGACAATCATTATGTCTTTTTGTTGTTTTAGTGTACTCAAACAGATCAGAAGGGGAACCCATTTGGACCTGGACAACTTCGTGACCTTATCAACGCATGTTAAAGGAAAGAAAACTATTCAAGCTCTGGTACGTCATCCCTTTTGGAGATCCATGAATAACTTGTGACAGCTCGTTGTAAGATAGCTGAACATGAAGAGGAGAATGCTCGACGTGATGAGGAGCAACGACAAAATCAATCTCTCATTTCTGAAATGGAGAAGCTGATCACGTACCTTAAGACCACTGATCCTCGCTTTGCAGCTTTCATGAGTCAACTACCACCAGTCTTGGAAACTTCCCCAGCCATCGACCCAACTGTTACACCACACACCGCACAACCTACTCCACCAGGCATCACACCGGTCATACCACATTAGTCTATCTCATCCCTTCTTTTAAACACTTATTTCTTATGTGTTTGAACTTATGTTTATTTTTTTTGGTCACAGTGTTTGAACTTCTTTTTATCCTTTGTAATTTATGCTTAAGATTTTGTATACTATCTTATGGTTAAAGACAAAGTTTCTGTTATCTACTATTTTTTTTACTTTATGAATCTTCTTAATTTGCTTTTATCTTCTAAAATTCGAAATAAATATATATAACAGTTATATATATATATATATATATATATTTTGTTTCAGAAAGTTGCAAAAATGTTGTAAATTTGTGACTGATTTGCGACCCTAAGAATGAGGAACACCAACAAAGGGGTGGCAATTTAGTCGTTAATACGTGACGATATTGGACGAATTTGCGACTACCAATGCTCATTAGCCTCTACCATAATAGTCTTAAAAACTCGCAAATATATGACTACAAATATCGTCACAGAGTTGTCTATAAACCACGACTCATAAATTTGGTCATATAGTAGTCGCAAAGTTCAGATCGTCCCTTATTAGTCGTTAATATACGACTACATATGTTAGTGTGAAACCAGTCGTAAATTTACGAAAAAAAAACAGTCACAACGTAGTCTCCAATATGCGACTACTTTGCGACTGTTTTATTTTGCGACGAACAATTTGCGACTATTTTTTTAGTCCATAAGTAGTCGCAAATTGCAACTTAGCAACTACTTTGTGACGCTTTTGGGAGTCACTCAACGCCTGTTTTCTTGTAGTGTACCTACGTCTCCCCGAGACTCTTGCTCTACTAGAATCATCAGAATAAAGCTTACAAGAAAGATACAAGTGACGGCCTAAAATCCTTCACTAATTAAAGACTCACTTTGTACTACTTCATGTATCACTCACGAAAACTATCCCCAGAGCTTATGCTTTTACAAGTTTTCTCTCACCCATTCATTATGATCTTATCACTTGTGCTGCTTGACTCTCTCACGCCCATATCACTCCTTTTATAGATGTGATAGCCTTGGATCTTGTGCACACTTCAAATCGCAAAGATAGCTTCTTTTGCGTTTGCGGTTTTGGACAAACAAAGCCTTAAGTTTTGTGACAAATGCAAGAAGACAAATGGTACTTTCGTGCTATAACTTGAACTAATACAAATAGTCCTCCTTGTGGTACAAAAGTTTCTTAACCCAACCCAAGTTAAACTTAATTTTAACTAGAGTTTGCACTTATGCTTGATTAAACTTGCTCATCAAGTTCTCATCTACACAAATCTCCACCTGACAACATGATGATCAACCCAAAACAGCCTGCACATACTTGAGAGAGAGAGAGTTTACCTTATTCTAGTGTCTTGGATTCCAGTCTCGGCTCCTGAGAATGATTACTAAGCCTTGATACTCAACTTCCAACATCTTCTTCATGTCCACTTGAGTTGCAATCAGTTTCAAAACACAGACTTGTGCTTCAACTCAACTCGCAGTGATCATCTTGATGTCTTCATGGTATCGAATCTGGTATAATTGCTCAATAAACTCCATTAACACGTAAAGAAATATCTCCAACATGTTAACTCAACATAAATCTTCATAAGCTCAACCACTTATGAATTCTCCAACACACAATATCCTCTATGACTTCTGTCCATGCCAAAAACCTGTTATAGTAACTAAAACTTACTTATCTCTTTGTCATCACGATTCCCTTGCTAGCTTATAGGATTTCCTCATGCGTATTGCTTTGAATTCACTTGAATCTGATGTAAAAAACTGAATCGTATTAGCTTCTAACCTGAAGCTCTTTGATTCAACGAGTAACAAATCCCACTAATTGCTCACACCATGGTAGAAAAAAACTTGAGATTACTTTTACAACAACCTTTTCAAACAAACCAACCTTGAGCAGAACCCTTGTTCAACCGTCTTATCAAAACCAGAATATTCACCAACAGATTTTAATCATTGCCAGCAACCTTAAACATGTCTCATGACCACACAATGTGTGATACACCTGAAAGAACTCCATTCAGCAACTTACACATCAACTGTAGAACCCTGATGCACTTCCTGTTGTAGAATTAGCCTGCAACACTTTTACCCGTGTACAAACTCCACCAAAACTTGGTACCAACATCATTATCAATTTCCAGACTCTAGTCAGAGCCTTCTTCTTCTTTACCATCTCATGATACTTGAAGATAATCCACTTGACTAACCCGCAAGTATTTTTCCTAAGAAGATACTTACATATCTCCTTATGATGCAAACAAACAACTTGAAACCTCCTTAGTTGTTTTTTTCCAAATGCAATTTGAATTCTCTGCATTTGCATCCTTTCTATGACTCTTTTTGAGTTGCTGACACCAGCCTAGTGATGGATTGTTTATCACGCTAGATACAAAAAAATTTCACGTTCTTGAAGGAAATAGCTTTGAGATAGTTAATGCATCACCTGCACTTGTCTCTTTCACTGAAACACTTCAATATCTTTCATCTCAAACCTACACCTTAGTGTCTATTCTAAAAATTTCAGAAACCAGCTTCAAACCAAATCTGTAAACATCCTTTTACCCTCAGATTATAACCTTGTTTGAGCTTTATATCCGTTTACACTGACATGTTCGTGGCTTGATTTCTTCTTAGTACATTAGAATTCCATGAATCTTGTTCAACAGTGAATTATACTCTTTTAGCTCTCTCTTAGGCTAACCATACAGAGATCATTTGAGCTAAACATTCGAGCCAACCTCCACAAACATAACTCCATTTAGAACTATAACCATGTAGGTGTTCCACTGTCTTTGTAAGCTCAGCTTCACCAATCTGACTTAAACCAGTCTTCACTGTTGCTTTTATCCACTAACATGTTCTTTTGTATCAGAATGTGCAGCCACTCCAACTGATCCATTTGTAACCGAAGAACCATCAACAACTTTGTTATACATTAGCAGCCGTGTCTCCTCTTTACCTAGAGCTTTTTCCATGTTCTGATAATGCAACAACTTAGGCTGATATACCATCAAACCATACCTCAATCTCAGAAATCACAAACCTTGTATTCTCCTACAGTAAAACCAACATATACTTTTCTTGTACCGTTGTTAAAATAACAGGACACGTTGAGTAACTCTCATAGTTAGGAAGACTATCGATACAAGATTATAGTAGAGCCCATTGGATTTGCATTGACAGACATTGCTCATAAACCATGGAGTCTCTAATGCCTTTAATTGTTTGACCATCATATACTTCAACATTGCTTGAAGATCTGATTTAATACAAGATATTCTCTGAGAATCCATAACTCCACCTGAGGAAAGAACTTTTTGTTCTCTCAGATTCGTTCCAACATAATTACCATGTGTTATACCAAACACAAATCTGCACAAAACATGAATCTTTGCTACTGTCACCTTGTCAAGAGCTCACAGTCTTGAAACAAGAACTCAAACACTTTCCAGCTTATGGTCAAGCTCACACCGTAAGTGTTTTTTACCTTCTATTTCAACAGAATATTTTCGGTACCAGACCAAACTGCTTCAGACAACAACAGATTCACAATCCTCATTGCATTCCCTCTGAAACAAAACAGCCTTGTAGCTTCATGTTCTCTGATGATCCACCAATTGTAGACTCTCAAATTCACAAGAACTGATAGCTACACACAGAGATAATACCTGCCGCAAGAAACCCATTTCAAAACTCAACCAAACCACTGAAGTTTTCATAACCATAACCTGTCTTCAACAAATTATTTAATTTGCTTCATAACCATTCTACAATTCCCTTTAAATTGAATCCAGAAAACCTTTACTGATACTCAAACCGCCGTAACACAAAAAAATCAAGGTTCTAAGTCGTCCCTTAGTCCCATAAATTTATGAGTAACCGAGACTGGAATAACAACAAAGCTTGAACACCAACTGTATCAGACTTTACCACATTGATTTAACAAAAAATAACAACTTGAAAACCCACCAGTGAATCTTGGCAAATCCCTTGCAAAATGAGTACACAACCATTGTGTTCCAACAAGCTTTCAATTACAATAAATATGTAGAATTTGAGCAAACCCGAAACTTCAATGCAGAGCATCACAAATACCTCGTGATTGCAGCGGGATCAGACTTAATGTCTCACAAAAATTGATTCTTGGAGTTGATGATTTTATTCTGATTTACAACCTTGAGTCACATGACTTGTACTCAAACTTTTCAAAATCATAATCCAGCTGATACTTGCAAAAGATCTTCAGCTTAAATCAACCTTTAATCAGTTTCTTCAGCACTAATAAAGAACACTCATCTTCTATCACATGCTTCTTGCTTTTATCTTTGAACGTTTCCTTTTGTGCTTACAACACTTCAACTTGTGAGTAATTTGAAATTCTTCTCACTATGTTAAAGATTCTTCTACCTTTAGAGAACTTAACTTAGAGAAATCTGATTTCATAACCTTGAAATCACCTCACTTGATTCGGTCTTCCAATTTGAATATGTCCTTAATGTACCAACTTGTTTGCATCCAACTCTCACACTTGGTTACACTCTATAACCCTAAGTTAAACAAGTTGTTAAACTACCAAAGCATCTCAATAACCTTCTGTTACTTACCTTAAGATCTAACCAAATCTTTAATTTAACACAAACAATCTTACCGAAACTGTTTATGCAAATGTCTCAAAAAACTACCTTAGAGACTGCTTCATAACCTTCAATTTTCTTCAATCTTGTTGTTCTTTGGGTGAGATGCTTTATAGTTCACCAAGATGAGTCTTACAACTCTTTCCTCTCAGATTCGTGTCTACACAATCTTTCTCAACACCTGAGAAACATAATGATTCTCACAAAGAAGAGTCTTACAACATCTTCCTCTCCTTTGCACCATTTACCAAGAGCCTCGGTTTGGTTGCTTCACCCTAGACATGTCTTGTCTCTCCACAACCAAACTCATACAAAGAAAAGAGCATGGATGCTTAAGGGAAAATAGCTCTACTGCTCCACCCTTCCAAAGGTCAAACCTTTTCACTTCTTTGCACTCTCTTTCTTTCTTCAGATCTGGATCTACATTCTCTGTTTCTTCTGGATCTAAGATGTTCCCTCCTGAAATCTCAGTCATCTTCAATACTTCACTCATGTCTAGAATCCTGAGATAACCTACTAATTTCTCCTTCCACAGAGTGTAGTGTGGGAGTCGAAACTCGCACAACTAAACTTGGTTAGGAAAAAATTAGGGATTCAGAAACTTCTATTGAACGGAAACACAAGAACAGAGATCCAAAGATGGTTTTTATTGATATGTTTTAGAGTTTCGAATACTAAAGTTGTTCAGAAAAACCTAAGTATTCTTGCTAGGTCAAAAGTTGCGGATCATTTTCTCAAGAGATGTACAAGCATATTTATACAAGTATGCCGAGCCATTCATTACTCCACCGAGCTATTTTGCGTGAACAAGTTGCCGAGCCATTGCATGATAGGTAGCCGAAACGTGCTGATGGCTTGGTTAACTTCTTGGCATGAGCGTGGCTCGGCAATTTGTCAATACTTAGTAAAAATTGCAACTATTTTTTTGGGAATCGCAACCATTTCTGTTGGTTCCCGATGTAAGATGATGTCACACTTTGCTTTTAATGCCTATATATATGATCCTCACTTGATTTTTCTCACAACTTCATTTCTCCAAAATTTTGCCAACATGTAGATCTCTTATCTCTTTTTTTTTTCTCCTTTTATGTTTAAATTTTGGTTAGGGTTTTTCTGTTTTTTATCCTTCCGCCGCCGTGCCCCTAAATTATCCGCTCCACCTCCATACAAATCCACGACCATCTTCAAACTTTCCGATCCATCTTCAAAGATCTCCGACCAACCTTCTTCTCACTTGGAGTAGTCCCGAGCCAGAGATTTGATGTTGTCTGCCTCCGAGCTGGAAGATTCCATTGGTTCGACTACTTCTGCTTCGCTGCTAGGTCGTAAAATGGTGTTATCTCCACAAGTCTCCAAGCCGAATGATTGTGATTCTCCCCTGGGTCGGATACATATCGAGGTCCCATCCTTGATCGATGACCCAATTGGTGATGTGAATGCTGAGGTGAAAATCGAAGAGGAAGATTGGTTATTCGTTCCTGCCGAGGCGAAGCGACAGCTAGAGCATTTGATGGGTAGCCAAGGAGCAGGGCCTTCAAATCGAGGAGCCAAAAGGAAAGGAAATGCAAAAAGAAGCGAGCTGATCCCCCTGGTTCATCTTTATCCACCGAGGGATCTTTGGAGGAGTTTAGACAATGGTTCAAGATCTCTGAAGAAGTCGAATTAATAGCTCCTTCGTCAACAGACCGAGCTGAGCACCCACCTCCGAACCACTTTACCTTGTACGAGAGCTTCTTCTATCTTTTCCTCCTATGGTTTTCGATGCCTGGGTTGATCCTTTAATTTTTGTGGAGGTATGGACTTGCTCCTGCACATATTACGACTAGGGGATACCAGATCTGGTTGGCATTCTGGTTCGGAGTTATGAGTGTGATGTAGAAATCGGAGTTCATAACTTGGAGAATCTTCTAGAATTCTGGAGGAGTTCAAAGACTCAATTGACATACTACATTTCCAACAAGGCCAATCGGAAGATTATTGGTGGTTTTCCAAGCAAGGATAACAATTGGAAGAGCCATTTCTTCTTCGTTCGATCAAGACGAGCTGGGAAACAATTGGTAGCCGATTCAAGGCTATCAGCTCGGTTTCTTTCCATGTTTGTTTTTTCTTGTTTTAGTTTTAACTCCTATTTATTTTCGCAGTTTGCAATCTCCTTCTTCCGTGCCCATAAGATATAAACACGTTTCAGGATATCCTTGGGCTGGAAAAGTAAATTGGGAAAAATACTTTTCTTTGAAGAGAGTCGAGAAAGCCCGAGCCCTTCACTCTGGTTATTATTTTCCTGACATTTCGAAATCGTCAAGTTCCTCATAAGATATCCGAGCCGTGATGGGAAAACGAATGACGATCTGAGACAAGATGGAGGCGAAGGCTCGCGAGAGGGCAAAGCTAGCAGAGGTTCCTCCGAGGGTTGAAGAAACGACCCCAAGTATTGCAGCTGATATTGTGACCGAAGCATCCAAGCCAGTTCTAGATGCTGTGATTTCTTCCGAGCTGGCATTTACTGATGCCGAGGCGAGGCAAGTTGTCGTGGGTCTTTCTTCTATGGTTAGGCCTTCCGCTTCTACTTTTTCCCAACACAAGAATGGAGATATGCCAACCCGAAAATGTTCGCTGTCACACGTTGATAAAAAGAAAGGTTATGTTCATGGGAATTCACTGAAGAAATAAAGACGTGTTGCTTCTGTCTCCACTCGTCTTGCTTCCGAACCAATACATGCGCCTACTCTGCCCATTGTTACCAAGGCGCTGTATAATTATGCTTCTGCGTCAGCTACGCTTTTTTCCAAGGTCGTCTGTCCAGGTGATCGCTTCCCTCCCCCAGATGCTTTGATCAAGGACAAGGCGTATGTGACATGTCTCTCCGAGGCACTAAGGTATTTATTTTAGTGGTCTCTCAGGTGATCTTTTCGTACCGGCTCGGAGTTAACTGTATTCACATTTTTGCAGTTCCTAGAATACATCAACAAAATGGCGCTTGGCTATGAGTCGGACGCGCGGAAGGATAGACGTCGCATGGAGGATGCTCGGAAAGAGACCATGGATCTAAAAGCCAAACTCGACAAGGACGAGAGCAAACATGCTATTGAGCTAGAGAGGGCCTCGGCTCAGATCAAATCTCTTGAGACCGAGCAGAAGGATATCAAGGAGAAATTCAACCGAGCCGATGACATGGTTTCGAAATTAAGGGTATCCAAGGCCAGGAGGATGCTCAGATAGCTTGTCTAAAAAGGCAGCTCAAAGCAGACAAATCCCTACACGAGGTGAAAGAGAAGAAGGCTCAGAAAGCAGCAAAGCGAGAGTTGGCTGAGAAATTTACGGAGAGGATCGCTAAGGCAGAAGAAAGAATCAAAGAGCTGAGCAGTGATTCTAAGGAAAATATGCTTGATATTGCGCAGATCGATGGCAACCTCTAGCTGATCAACATTCTCAAAGGTGACGAGCCGCCAACCCTTGACGCCGAAGTGAAAAGGCTTAACGAGTGGAGAGCCGAGCTCGTGGGGGCTGACGATGACTTTGAGAGAAGTTCCACTGATCTTAGGGATGAGCTGAAGATTTCTCCTATTTCGTCCGATTCCGTGAATTATCTCATTGGCAATGAACCGGTAGAGAGCACCGCGGCAAGTGTTGGCGTTCACGACTTCTCAGGTTTTAATGCGGATACTCCTGGTGTCACTGATTTAGCCATGAAGAAGACTGCCAAGCTCGCCAGGAAGAAAACTGTCGAGACTACTTTGGAGAATGCTGCTGAGCTATCCTTAGAGAAATTTTCTGATCCTGCTTTAGAGAAGATCGCAGAGCCACTCGTTGAGGAGATCGCTCAAGAAACCGCAGAGAACGATGCTTAGATGAATGCTTCTTAGTTTTTTTTATCTTTGTTTCGGGATATGCGATTTGTGCGACCCCTTCTTTGCTTGTGACTTGACTCCATTTTATCTTTGTGCTCGATATCATACTCACTCAGCTCGATTGCCCATTTAGCTAATCTTCTGGACTGGCTTGGACTATGTAAGATAGATCGTAAAGGGAAGGTGGTTAGGACTACTATGGAGTGCGACTGAAAATATGGTCTTAGCTTTCGGGTAGACATTATTACTGATAATGCTAGCTTCTCCATCTGCGTATATCTGGTCTTGGCGTCGGTTAGAGTTTGGCTAACCTAGAATATAGGCTTCTGCTCGCTACGTTCTTCTCGGATGAGTACTCCGCTTAATGCTGCTATGGAAACAACCGTGTAGAGGAATAATGGCTCGCCTTCTACTGGTTTCGCGAGTACTGGAGGACTGGCTAGGTACTCTTTCAGCTGCTGGAACGCCTGTTCGCACTTTTGTGTCAACTCGAACTTTTTATTGCCGCGTATAGTATCGTAGAAAGGCAAACACTTATTAGTTGACCGTGAGATGAACCGGTTTAGTGCGGCTACTCATCTAGTTAACCGTTGAACTTCACGCTTAGTTTTTGGGGAAGCCATCTGTACGAGTGTGTTAATCTGCTATGGATTGGCTTTAATCCCTCTATGAGTGACTAGATATCTAAGGAACTTACCGGATGTCACTGCAAATCTGCACTTGGTCGGGTTGAGCTTCATGTTATGCAGGTTTAGTTGCTCGAAACATTTCTTCAAGTGGGTGACGTGGTCCTTTCATTCGAGCGACTTCACCAACATGTCATCTATGTATACCTCCATTGTTTTCCCGAGTTGTTCAACGAACATCTTGTTTACCAATCGTTGGTAAGTTGTTCCGGCATTTTTGAGGCCGAATGGCATCACTTTGTACCAATATATTCCGTGGTCCGTGATGAATGCAATTTTTTCACGAACGTCAGGATTCATCAAAATCTGATTGTATCCGGAAAAAGCATCCATAAACGAGAGGAATTGATTGCCCATCGTGGCTTCGACTAGCCGATCAATGTGTGGAAGTGGGAAGCTATATTTCGAGCATGCTTTGTTTAGCTCAGTGAAATCTACGCACACACGCCATTTTCCACTCTTCTTCTTTACCACCACAGGATTAGCAAACCAGTCCGGATATTTTACTTTGACTATTGATCCGACGCGTAGTAGTATTTTCCGCTCGTCATTCACTGCTTGGGCTCTCTCTAGTTCAAGTTTTCTTCTTTTCTGCTTAACTGGTTTGAAGGTTAGATCCACGTTTAGCTCATGGCACGTCACATCGATGCTGACACCGGGCATATCTTCCGTGTTAAGGTCAATTTTCACCCCATCGAGATTGACTGCTGAAAATGGCTAAGTAAGGATTTTGGGCCTAGCCAAATGCGGTGAGCCTAGCCAAACCTAGTGGGAGCTTTGATGGGCCGAACCAAATTTGGCGGTAGGCGACGAGCCAAAACATCGGTGATGAGCCAAAATACAGGCGACGATCCAGAATATTGGCGAAGAGCCAAAACGCCGGCAACAAGCCAAAATGCCGGTGACGAGCCAAAATGTTGGCAACGAGCCAAAATATTGGCGACGAGCCAAAATGCCGGTGATGAACCAACATGCTGGCAACAAGCCAAAATGTTGGCGACGAGCCAAAATACCGCCGATGATCCAGACCGGCGACGAGACGACGACGGGCCAAACTGTCGGCGACCCAACAAGATGAAGAGGCGACGAGCCGGACCTCCGATGACCCAACGAAGCAACGAGCCCAACATATTGTTGGGCTGAGGCAACGAGCCACAAGAGTTTTGTGGGCCGAGGTAACAAGTCAAACTAAGAAGCCCACACCCGAACCGACTTAGACAAACCCAAGAAGAAAGGAAATCCCAAAGAATAAGTAAGTTTTCCTTTATCATTTAGGAAGAGACCGACTTATTCTTGTATAAATAGACATGTACCCCTTTGAAAAAGAGATCCGCAATTTTACCTAGCAAACACTTGTTATTTTCTCTGCAACAGTTTTCTAAACAACTTTAATAAAAACACCATCTTTGGATATTTGTTCTTGTGTTTCTTTTCATAGAAGTTTTCGAATCCCTTATGTGGGAATCGAAACTCGCACAACTAAATTTGGTTAGGAAAATTTTAGGGATTCAAAAAACTTCTATGAAAAAAAACACCAGAACAGAGATCCAAAGATGGTGTCTTTATTCAAGCCATTTAGAAAGCTGTTGTAGAGAAAATAACAAGTGTCTTTGTAGGTAAAGTTGCGGATTCCTTATTCAAAGGGATACATGTCTATTTATACAAGAATAAGTCGGCTAGGATTTTTCCTATACGATAAAGGAAAACTTCCTTATTCTTCGGGATTTCCTTCCTTCTCTTGTCTAAGTTGGTTCGGGTGTGGACTTTTTACTTCGACTTGCTAACTCGGGCCACTGAATTTTCGCGACTCATTGCCTCGGCCCAACAAGATGTTGGGCTTGCTGCTTCACTGGGTCACCAGAGATCCAGCTCGTCATTCTTTGTCTTGTCTGGATCTTTGTTTAGCCTGTCACCTGCTTGGATTGTTGCCAACAGTTTGGCGCGCCACCAATCATGTTTGGCTCGTAACCGTTATTTTGTCACGCCACCAATCATGTTGGCTCGTCATCATTGGTTTGCCAACATGTTGTTCGTCACCGTTTGTTGGTTTGCCAACATGTTGGCTCGTCACCGTTTGTTGGTTCGCCAACATGTTGGCTCGTCACCGTTTGTTGGTTTAAAAATGCATATAAAATTAAGATGAAGCCACAAAAAAAGTGTTACCTCATATAATGCATTTTTAACTGATTAGTTGTAGAGGTTGTAACATTGAACCCTTCTTAACTATCGATCTCAAGGTCTACAACAGTGTTAGGAGTGGACATTTGACTCGCCAAACTGTGCATCTGTTGAACGAATTTCTCAATGTATTTGTCTACGAATGTTCCATAAGACCATGTCTGAGTCTTCTTAATCAACTTTGGAATCAAAGGTATTACACCGTCATTAGCTTCTGCCTACAAAAATCATGTAAAATTATAAGTACTAACACATGCAAACAACCAAATTAGAAATAAAAACCATAAGTTTCTAATCATATATAAACATAAAAAGTGATTATCTCATGGCCAGTCTTGTTGAATGACTTTGAGCCATTGGTGTGATCATGCTCTCCATTGCCGTCTCGCAGAGATTTTCTAGCATCACTACATTGTTATGACTTTTTTTTTTTGCTGGAGCTGTGGTCCAATGTTGAAGCATAAGCTTCACATCTTCGTGATCAACAAATGGAGGGCATTGGTTATCCTGCTTCCCATCTTCGTGGTCAACAAATGCAGGGCATTGGTTATTAATATGTTCCTCCAAGAAATCACCAATATGAAGTTAAAAAGGACAGTGATGTTTCTGCTGTTGAATCGTGAAAATAGGAACAAAGGATGAATCGAATGGCTTTAACAGAGGCTGCAGATTTCTTTTGTTAAACCAGGGTGAATTCTTTGATATGACACACAAAGAACTCGGTTTTTATTGTTAGATATGACACACTAACAAGCAGATCTATATTCAAAAGAGTTTTTGATAAAAGAAGATAAATGAAAATTACAGAAATGGTTCCAAAGGAATATAAAGACAAACAAAAACTTAACATGCATAATCTAGAAAGAAACAACAATTAAAAAGGTGGTTTGGATGCCTAAGGCTCTTTCTTTGGTCTTGGTCGAAATTCTTGATGGGCCTAGGCTTCTATTTTAACAATTGGGCTATTGTGAAGTGTTGGGAATACCTCATTAAAAACATTGTCAAGAAAACCCATTGGGACAAAACTTGACAAGGGAAAAAGAGCATAAACCCAACACTTACCCAATTGTTAAAATCATACAGCTTGAATCAAAACAAAAATATTTTGGCAAGCTTGCTTGTACTTTTGATCATCTGGTTTCCAGCTTTGCTTGAGAAATCCTCCAATAGCTTGATTGAATAGCTTAGTCCTTAAACGAGTCATTGGACCAGTAGGCACGATAAAAGCTTCTTCTTCTCCTAGCTCAAGTTTAAGCTGTTCCTCTGGTTTGGGTTCTGGTTCAAGCTGCTCCTTAGACTCCTTTCCATACTCCAAGCTCCATGATTCGTCCAGTATCATATCATCCTCTCCCACTTGAAAAGGATTTGACCTCAAATCCGTTTCATCTGCAATATAAGGAACTAAATCAGAAACATTAAAGCTAGAGCTTACGTTATACTTACATTGGAGATCTAGCTGATAAGCATTGTCGCTTATTATTCTTGTGATTGTGAAAGGACCATCGATCCTTGACATTAGCTTAGACTTCCTCTCAGCTGGGAATCGTTCCTTCCTCAAATGAACCCAGACTTGGTCGCCAACTTCAAAGATCATGCCACGCCTGCCTTTGTTTGCTTGTTTGACATACTGCTTTGTCTTTTCTTCTATATTCTTCTTGGCTTTCTCATGAATCTGTTTAACCATGTCAGCTTTCATTTTTTCATCTATGTTAGCTTTTTCACTCAAAGGTAAAGGCATTAGATCCAAAGGTGATAATGGGTTAAAGCCATAAACAATCTGAAATGGGGAATACTTAGAAGTAGAATGCATAGCATGATTATATAAAAATTCGATATGAGGCAAGCAATCTTCCTAAGTTTTCAGGTTCTTTTTAATCAAAGCACACAATAGAGTTCCCCAAGTTCGATTAACAACTTCTGTTTGCCCATCAGTTTGGGGATAACATGTGGTTGAAAATAACAGCGTAGTTCCTAGCTTAGACCACAAAGTTTTACAAAAATAGCTAAGAAATTTGGTATCTCTATCAGAAACAATAGTCCTAGGGATGCCATGCAAACGAACTATTTCTTTAAAGAACAAGTCTGCTACATGAGATGCATCATCATTTTATGACAAGCAATAAAATGTGCCATTTTAGAGAACCTATCAACCACAATGAAAATAGAGTCTTTTCCTGTCCTAGTTCTAGGCAATCCAAGCACAAAGTCCATAGATATATCAGTCCAGGGATGAGAAAGAATAGGCAGAGGAGTATAAAAACCATGAGGCTAGACCTTTGACTTAGCTTGTTTGCACGTTGCACACCTGCCACAGATCCTTTCCACATCTATTTTCATATGAGGCTAATGGAAGTGATCCTGCATTACTTTAAGTGTTTTACCAATGCCAAAGTGCCCCATCAAGCCTCCACCATGAGCTTCCCTTATAAACAAGTCTCGAACAGAGCAGTTAGGCACACACAAGCGATTATCAAAGAAAAGAAACCCATCTTGTCTAAAGTAATGTCCTGAAGTAAACTTTTCACAAGACTTATTAACTTCTTAAAAATCAGAATCAGTCTCATATAAGTGTTTAAGCTGTTCGAAACCTAAGAGTTTAGCATCAAGAGTAGATAGTAAAACATACCTTCGGGATAATGCATCTGCAACTACATTATCCTTACCTTGTTTGTACTTGATGACATAGGGAAAGGTTTCTATGAATTCGACCCACCTGGCGTATCTCTTGTTGAGCTTTTGTTGACCTTTGAGATGCTTAAGAGACTCATGATCAGTGTGTATAACAAACTCTTTAGGCCAGAGATAATGCTGCCACGTTTGCAAAGCTCTCACTAAGGCATACGACTCTTTGTCATAAGTAGGATAATTTAACATAGCTCCACCAAGCTTCTCACTGAAATATGCGATTGGCTTCCTATCCTGCATCAAAACAGCTCCAATTCCGATACCAGAAGCATCACACTCAATCTCAAAAGTTTTAAGAAAATCTGGTAAAGTTGAAACAGGAGCATGAGTAAGCTTCTCTTTTAAGGATTAAAATGCTTCTTCCTGTGCTTGTCCCCATTTGAAACCAACGTCTTTCTTTATAACTTCAGTGAGTGGGGCAGCGAGTGTGCTAAAGTCTTTCACAAACCTCCTGTAGATTCCAGCGAGGCCATGGAAACTCCTCACCTCGCCTACTGTCTTAGGGCTTGGCCAGTCGCTGATTGCTTTGATATTTTCTTCATTCACCTTAACTCCATCTACACTCACAATAAAACCTAGAAACACAAGGTTATCTGTGAAAAAGGTGCATTTCTTAAGATTAGCAAAGAGTTTTTCCTTTCTAAGCACACTTAAAACCAGATTTAGGTGCTCAATATGTTCATTCAGATTTTTGCTGTAAACTAAGATATCGTCAAAGTAAACAACAACAAAAACTCCTATAAAAGTTCTAAGACCGTGATTCATCAGCCTCATGAAAGTGCTAGGTGCGTTTGTTAATCCAAAGGGCATAACTAACCATTCATACAGCCCATGTTTAGTTTTAAAGGCTGTTTTCCACTCATCACCTTCTTTCATTCTAATCTGATGGCATCCACTTTTTAAATCAATCTTAGAAAAGATGCAAGAGCCATGCAATTCATCAAGCATATCATCTAATCTAAGTATAGGATGTCGATACTTCACCATGATATTATTGATTGCTCTGCAATCAACGCACATGCGCCATCTACCATCTTTCTTTGGCATAAGTAGAACGGGTACATCACAAGGGCTCATGCTTTCTCTGATATGCCCCTTCTCCATCAGTTCCTTTACTTGTTTCTGCAGCTCTTTTGTCTCAACAAGGTTTGTTCTATATGCTGGACGGTTTGGAATAGAGGCTCCAGGGACGAAATCGATTTGATGTTCTATGCCTCGAATGGGTGGTAATCCCACTGGATTATCCTCAGGAAACACGTCCTCATAGTCCTTTAAAAGAGAGACCATTTCACTCGACAGCACCGGTGCAAGATCAATTAAGCTCATAAGAGCTTCTTTATACACAACTAAAAGCATTAGTTTCTTTGAAAATAAAGCTTTCTTAACCACATTAGCTTTTACAAAGAAGTTTGAACGTTTTGATACATGTTCCTCTTTGCATTTGAGATGTATCTGATTTTCATACACCTCGTTTGGTGTCATAGGAAGCAATATAGTCTTCCTACCCTTAAAATCGAAGGTATGACGATTAGTATAACCATCATGAATCAGTTTTCGATCAGATTGCCAAGGTCTACCAAGCAGAATGTGTCCTACCTCCATAGGAAAAACATCACACAGAATCTCATCCTCATACTTGCCAATAGCTAAGGGAACCATCACTTGACTGTTTACTTTCATTTCCCCACTGTCATTGAGCCACTGAAGCTTGTATGGCTTTGGATGCTTCATCACCTTTAATCCCAGCTTCTTAACCATCACATCACTTGCTACATTAGTGCAGCTGCCTCCATCGATAATCAAACTGCAGATTTTACCCTGAACCTTGCAACGAGTATGAAACAGATTCTCTCTCTGTTCTTGCTCCTCATGATTTGTTTGTAGACTCAAAGTTCTTCTGGCTACTAACAATTCTCCTTTAGCTGGCCCTTCTTTGTATTCGTCTGAATGTGAATCAGCTTCTGGTTTCTCATCTTCTGATTCAAACTCCCCATTGTCAAGAAAAATCATAACCTTTCTGTTGGTGCATTCATTCGCATAATGCCCTCTGCCTTGACACTTAAAACACTTGACATCTCTAGCTCTAGATGTAGTAGCTTCAGCTTTGCTCTTGTTGTCTTGAACTGCAGGATACTGTTTGCTCTCTTCTCTGGAATTCGTAGGATGCTTGATTTCTCTTGAATAGCTTGGTTTCTCTTCTCTGTGAAAATTATATCTTGTATTAGCTGCTCCATACGTGGGCTTTGAAGATCCTCTTCTCTTGAGTTGCTGTTCCACCAGAATAGCTTTATGAAGTAACTCCTCTAACTCCAAGTAGTGCTGCATCTCTAAACTATCTTGAATGTCTCTGGTTAAATCTCCCATGAATCTAGACATGGTTGCTTCTCTGTCTTCAGAGATATCAGCTCTTATCATTAGAGTTTCCATTTCCTGATAATAGTCTTCTACACCACGGTTTCCTTGAACAAGTCTTCTCAGCTTCTGATGCAACTCTCTATGGTAATGGCTTGGGACAAACCGTTTTCTCATTATAGTCTTAATTTCTGTCCAAGTTTCCACTGGATATTCTTGATTGCGTCTTCTTGAAGTGACTAACTGATCCCACCAGCTGAGAGCGTAATCATAAAACTCAGTAGCAGCATCTCTAACTCGATTAGCTTTGGTATAATGCTGACAGTTAAAGACGAACTCAATCTTCTTTTCCCATTCCAAGTAAGCATCTGAATCGTTTTTGCCATGGAATGGTGGAATTCTGAGTTTAAGACCACCAAAGTTGTCTTGTTGATGATCTCTGTCTTCTCTAACTCGTCTCTGTCTTCTCTAGCTACGGTGAGAAGAACTATTGCTATGACTGTAATATGTCTCTGCTGCCTCATCTCTAGGCCGTCTTCGTGGGTTTCTACCTCTTGGTGGAGACCTCTCTTGTCTCCTCCTAGGCTCTGCTCGTCTCTGCTCATGGCCAGTAGTCTGTCGAAACTCCTGTCTGAGAGTATCCATCTCGGCTGCCATCATTGTTTTCATTCGAGCAGTAAGAGCCTCGTTTAGTAGTTTGTTGTTCTGAGCGTGGCTGTTTTCTTATTCCTCTTCTGTTCCTGGCATCTTTTCTGCAACAGAAAACACAAAACCACCAGTAAAGAGTTCTAAAGAAGCAACTTCTTAAAAGAAAAATTTAACTAGATTAAACATGTTCACTCTAAACGATTTTCTGCAACACATAGCACATATCTGGATTTGGAAGATGAACAGACAAAACCAAACCTAGAAAACACAGAACACGGATTTATAGCACCTAGGGTTCGAAATGAACAGATCTATTAGATTGATAAGCTAAAACAAACCCAAAAGTTGCTAAACACAGATCTACACAAATTTGGTTTCAAGTAGAACAGATCTACACGCATAGAAGATGAAATCACTAGTGAAAGAGATTGAACACTTAACTTGCAGATTGTTTACTCTGATACCACTTAATATGTTCCTCCAAGAAATCACCAATCTGAAGTTAAAAAGGGAAGTGATGTTTCTGTTGTTGAATCGTGAAGAACAGAAACAAGGGATGAATCGAGGCTTTAACAGAGGCTGCGGATTTCCTTTGTTAAACCAGGGTGAATTCTTTGATATGACACACAAAGAACTCGATTTTTGTTGTTAGATATGACACACTAACAAGCAGATCTATATTCAAAAGAGTTTTTGATAAAAGAAGATAGATGAAAATTGCAGAAATGGTTCCAAGAGAATATAAAGACAAACAGAAACTTAACATGCATAATCTAGAAAGAAACAACAATTAAAAATGTGGTTGGGATGCCTAAGGCTCTTTCTTTGGTCTTGGTCGAAATTCTTGATGGGCCTGGGCTTCTATTTTAACAATTGGGCCATTGTGAAGTGCTGGGAATACCTCATTAAAAACCTTGTCAAGAAAACTCATTGGGACAAAATTTGACAAGTGAAAAAAAGTATAAACCCAACACTTATCCAATTGTTAAAATCATATAGCTTGAATTAAAACAAAAATGTTTTGACAGGCTTGCTTGTGCTTTTGATCATCTGGTTTCCAGCTTTGCTTGAGAAGTCCTCCAATAGCTTGATTGAATAGCTTAGTCCTTGAACGAGTCATTGGACCAGTAAGCACGATCAAAGCTTCTTCTTCTCCTAGCTCAGATTCAAGCTGTTCCTCTGATTCGGATTCTGGTTCAAGCTGCTCCTTAAACTCTTTTCCATACTCCAAGCTCCATGATTCGTCTCATATCAGTTATCCTGCTCCCCTTGCTAATAATGTTCTTAAAAAAAAATTAAAACTGTTCGTGGTACGATATAACCACAACATTATGATATTCAGGTTCTCAATAATAACGTTGCTGAAAAAAACATAAATAAATATCAGGCTAAACAAAAAATTTGAAATCGAACAACAAATCATCAATTGACAAACATTTCCATGCATTAAAGCATCAAATTAACATTACAAGAGAAACTGCTTAAGTTGTTGATAAAAAAAAAAAAAAACTGCTCACCTCATAATTCTTGAAACTTCAACAAAGAGGACTTCATATTTGGGACTAAAGAGGGTTTAAAGCAAGAAACTAAAAGAATCAAATCAAAAACATGAGGTTGAGACCATAAAGAACATAACAGAACAATTTTAGAATAATTTCAGATACAGATTAAAGCAAAAAAAAAGAAAGACAGAGACATGTTTTAATGGTTTAACTTTCTATAACAGAAGAAATTAATAAAGGCTTAGAAAAACAAAGAAAAACATAAATAAGTTGGAAAACAAAAATAATACGAATGATCAAAACTTACCGCAAACCTCAACCACCATTACACTTGACACTCTAGAGGAACCTTAATTATACTACGTCACAGACCTTTGAAGTCATTTTGATAAATCGAAATAATATCATTCCTGATGCAATCATCAAGACTAAACATGAAAAAAATATATCATTGAAAAATATCATGTAAACATTTATAAAAGTATAGTGTAAAATGTAAAATTAATAATTTACTAAACATCATTTGGTCGATTTGGTCCTCTCGGATGTAACCGAGGCATAAGACGACGTGCTGGTGATGCCATGATTTCATCCAAACTCATGGGTGGAAGTTCTGTTATTGGCGGTGATGCTGCAAATGATGCACCTCCCACATTAGAAGATGGGAATCATGCATATAAGTAACATATACACCACTGACGCAATTGAACATTCACACATAATCGATGTAGCTATCTCTTAAGCATATTCATGGATAATTAAACAATTAGACATCTAAAACGATGACACCAACAAAATTAATGGAGAATTTTATAACATGTTAATCAATGGTGGTAAAGATTAGACTTGGAAAAAATCACGTGGCCGTTCATGGTTTTGAAATCGACTTTGCCACTAAAACAAACATGCAAAACCCATGGACGAGGAATAACAAGGAAAAGAAAACGAGAGATTCCAGTGATGAGGAAGAGACATTTACATTCTGGGAAAGATGGTGAGGCGACGAGTGAAAGAGAGAGTGTGCTATGGAAGAGTGAGATTTAGGCAGCAATGGTGGCGAAGAAAGAGAGAGAGAGAGAGTGAGGCATCGGTGGTGGCCAGAGAGAGAGAGAATGATTGAGGCATCGATGGTTGTTCGTCTGTAAAAGAGAGAACACTGACTTTCTATCTGACGAAAATGAAAATAAAATCCTAGATCTATCTTATGATTTCTTTTGGGCCACCGACTTCGCCACCGTCATTTTATGGCCACTAAAAAATAAAATTTTGTTGAGTGGCCAATTTTCCGGTTCTATAAATGATTACTGGCTAAACAAATATTTGGTAAATTTATTTGTGATTTACCCACCGAAATTGTAAAATTTTGCCACCAATGTAATTCGTCACCGAGCGTCACCAATATATCAGTGGTTATGCTAGTATCTGAAGAATTTATCAGTGTCGATTTTTCCGTGGCCACCGAAATATAACGTTTAGCCATCAAAATTTGGTGGCCACATCGATACCCTAAACTCCAAAATTTGTTTTTCATTAATACATTTACACTCATTATATGATAAGTTGATGTATATTTGTGATTAAATTTTCAAAATTAAGTTTAGGTTAAATTTAATTTTAGTTGTGATTATTATTATGAAGATGGACTGTTCATAACTCATTAGTATTACCAAAGCCCTGGAGGAATGGTCCGCATTTGTCAACATCCTAGATAATTCTAAAGTGGTCCGTACCAAATTTCATGACTTTTTTCTTTCCTTGATTTTTCGAGCCTTCAATTTGAAGACAAATTATTTCGTACACTCTTCTCGTATTAGATTATCTAATTTTACGTTTGTAAACATTTTTACCTGGGGATTGGATAACCAATCAAGGAGTTTAGATATATATTTAATGTGTGGTTGATAAATAAAAATTATAAAATTAATATTAAAATTAAAACTAAAATTATTATCTTCTATAATAAAAATAACATTAAAATCCATTTTAAAGTAAAATTGAGAATGTTAATATAAAGAAGTGAGATATGAAATTAAAGGTAAATAACTTATTTCTCGGAATCAATTGGACCATAACCCTCGTCCTCGTCGGTTCCTTCAGCCACAACTGAACCATCGTCGATCTCCATATCATCTTCAAAATCTACTTTCACCGCATGCTCTCTTACTTGAAAAATACCACTAACTACCACATTCTGGTTATAGTCATCTTCTTCTTGAAAAGCATGTTCATCAACCTTCGTAGAGATATCCCTAATACCGCATAGAATGATCTTTGATGCTGCCCACCATTCCCCACTACTTTGCCTTAATCTTAGATAAGGAATGTAACATACTTAGTTAATATTTTTGGGAACAATAAAGGGATCATTATTCTCGTATTTTCTCTTAGGACATTCATCAACAATCCCATAATCATTTCAAGCACGACTAGGTGTTTGGTCAAACCATGCACATATGAAAACCATTATTTTGAGGCCGACTGCACCTAATACACAACCATGAATATCTTCTCAACAATCCGAAATATTCGGCTTTGAATATGCACCCCGGAAACTGATGTACTCATATTTTACTTCTTTTGACTTCAATTTCATCTCATTTCCACCTCACATTTGCATTACATTTAGGCATTTCTAGGTGCGTTTGCATTCTTTTGTGTTTTCATAGGTCCGAGGATGGTGAATTTTGGAACAAAGTGTTTTGGAGCTCATTAGATTTAAAAGGATGGGAAATTCATAAATAAATCAAAGAGGAACAAATTGGTGAGGACTGGAGTTGAAATGGTGACCAAAAGATGAAGAAAGGAAGAAAAACCAGAGGTCATACCCTGGCTTCATATACTGATGGTCAGGCCCGGGTATGGACTGCTCGGCAAAGGCCAAAATAAAGCAATGAATTAGAGACAATATCAACCCCTATATAGATGGATAGGGGTTGGCACTATCCTTGTTTTTCCACAAATTATCATGAACCAGGTTCAAATCAGGTCTACCCGATCCGAATCAAAACCTCTATAAATACATTTTTTTTATTTGTAAGAACTCAAGTTTCGTTTCCTCTAGAGTTGGATTTAGATCCAAACTCTTCTCTTGATATTTTGGATTGATCTTCATCTTCTCATGGCACTTTAGAGAAGGATTCTTCAACTATTTTATCCCTTATCTTTTATTTACATATATTCATTATGTTTATATATTTTTGCTTTGTTCTTCATCATATTTAGTGATTAGTTCTTAGTTGGATCATGGATAATGCTAGATTATGATGATTTGATGGTTAGATGCTGATGATTTAGATTGATTCTAGTTAGATCCTTCATTTCGGTTGTTCTTAGTGCTAGTTTTTATTTGATCAATCAAAATCTAGATCTTAGGTATTTCATGTCCAAAAAATGTTTGTGAAAATGCTTGAACCAAAAAATTTGTGACCTTTTTTCCTAGCCAATGAAAGTTGATAGCCATACTGAATCGACACGTGTTCCACCGCTGTGCTGAGATTCGAGTAAAAGTCGCTGAGGCTTTGGGTTCACAGGAGGCTGTATCTGAAGAAGATGTTGACAGCCATACTGAATCGACACTTGTTCCACCATCCAACGAACAGCTTACTTCTGCATATTTAGAGGTATGCCTTCATCTCTTTTGATATATTCTTAACGATTACGAAAATGTATTCTTAACCTTCTAGAATTTGATTGATTTATTTGCTTGGATGGGATTAGCTAATGATTTATATGTTGTGGCCACATGTTGTATTTCTTTCGTTTTAAATTGCTTGATGGTAAATTTTGGGCTAGATTACTTTTTAGTGGAATTCATCTTTATCAAGAGAAACAGATTCAGTTTGAAATGTTTTGATCTGTTGGATGAATGATTGCTTCCTGATACATTATGTTCTCTCTTTCTCTTTACTTTTATGAGTTTGAAATGTTTTTCTCTCTATGTTTTTGTGTAACTAACAATGGAATTTCTTTTTTCAGACTACTACATCCAAGAAAGGATGTATATATAGACTTGGATCAATCCAATATATGAATGTCGATATGAATGAGTCAGCTGCCAATTCTTTCACGAGAAACATGAACACAGATATGAGATTTTCTTGAGTTGAGGTATCTGTGGCTAGGCTTGAACAAACTGCAACCAGTAATAAGAAGGCATTGGACATGTTACTCCAGATTAACGGTATTAATCCTACTACACTCGAGCCACTGGTTTCACCACATCCTGCTGCACGATTTGATGGTTCTACAATCGCCAATCAGCCAAACACACATTCACCTATCAACTTGGCTGACTTATCTCCCAACAAGTCACATGTTTTTATGATGATTTAAACTAGCATGTTCTCTATGTGTTTTGCAGTTGCTTGTAGTATTTGGAAGAGTTTCCCTTTCTCTTTGATGATGATCTGTCCAACAAGCCATGGGCTTCTCTTTATCTTTTATACTACACCCTTAACTTATTTTGGTGTAAACTATCAGATTGTAATTTTTGGTATGAATGTTATATATTTTATTATGTTTCTTAATATTAGATTATGTTTTGTCAGATTATACTTTTAAATAACTATATTATATTTTATATTTATTAATTTTAAATTGCCACAAATATTTGAAACAAACACTATGATAATTTTTGCCACAAAAAATTTGGTAAAACTTTGTGGCAATATTGTCACAAACAAAATCGTGATAATATATGGCAAGTTGCAACAAACATTTGCTATGGTAATTTGTGGCATATTACCATATTAAAACTTGTGATAATTCATAAAAAATTGCCACAACAATCAGTGGCAGTTTACCACAATCAATATAATGATAATCCGTGGCAATTTGACACATACTTATATGTGGTAATTCATGGTTATTTGCCACAGGAAAATTTGTGGTAACCCGTATCAAATTTATCACGAAATATATCATAACAATTTGTGGTAATATACAACGGAAATTATTATGGTAATTGGTGGCAATTTGACACATAAATACTTGTGGCAATTCGAGGTAATTGTTGCCACGGAGCACGGTTTGGCAAAGGCGTGGCAATCTTGTCACGGATTACCACAAACATTATATTTGCCACGAGTCTATAGCCACGGATTTCATACGTGATAATTTGTGGTAAATTGTAAATTTACCACGGGTATTGTACTATAGCCACGAAAAAATTTGTGGCAAAAGACATTTTTTCTTGTAGTGAATGTCAGGGTGATTAATGAACTTAATGGACCTAATAATAATGCTTGTTAATTATCTAATTTTCAAGCGAAAGCTTAGCTTAATTGGATAATTAACATAGTTTATTAGTGCCAAAAAAATAGATTAGTCATGATTAAGTGTTGAATGTTCTAGGATAGTGTTTGATTCAAACTCTTGCATATTTGTTTGATTGTGTTAATCGATTCTTATAAAAGTTAAACCCATGGTCCAAAGCTCTTCTCTTTTCTTGTTTTTTTTTTTTTTGCATTTGACTTTCTTACATTACTCAGCTTTTAAAACCACAAAATTACTATAGATTTGTTTGTTTCACACATCTCTCGTGTTGCAATCTTTAGTCCTCATGGATCGATCTTTAAGTACTCCCCGGTATTCCATGCACTTGTAGATTATTTGAGGCTTTATAAATTTTAAAGTTTCGCTCGCCTATTTGAACTTCACTCTCTAATGGAGTTAAATTAGAGCGTGTCTGACACTTATTCTGTAGTTCTTCGTCTTCTTATTCTGCTTGTGTACGTAGTTGTGGAATGTGTAACCTCGCATGAAGTAAATTGGCCAAGATATGTAATTGCGTTGTGGACCTTGTACTAATTCGAGCAACCATAGTGATTCTCTGTTATTGTCATCATTCATCTGCACAAATAGCATGAATATATGTTAAACTAATTGCTAGTACATATGCGGTGATGCATGATTGAATTACAAATAAATCTAAATTTTACTTACGTGTTCTCTGCACCAATAAGAAAATTGCTCATCTTTCTCATGATCAATGGCCTCGTTGGTAATATCTGGTTGGTACAAACGCAAATATTCTTCGAACATCCTATAAATTAATGTTTAAATTTTATTAAAAAGGAGATTTAAACAAAAATATATCTCTCATATGGAGCAACATTTTCATATTTCAGCAATATGAATGTTTCAAGAATGTGAGCATCTTGTTCTGAAAGATAACTTTGAACGCATTTTCCATTAACACGGCCGATGGGTTGGAACATGCTCAAAATACCCAGATAGGTGTGGCTCATTTGAATTTTGCCATCATATGCACGTCTACGCTCCTCGCGGCCTTTAATGAGTACATATGTGGCAAAATAATGCACATGAAAATAAGAGGTTTCTTCGTTCACTCACTATGCGACTATGTAACCTCCAATTTGTGCTTTTTGCTTTCTTCAAATGACTCATAAACTGCTCAAATGGATAAGCCAGCCTGTATTGTACTAGACTTCCTAATTCGGCTTCATCAGGCAGGTGAACCGAAAGATGCTCCATAACATTAAAAAAATGAAAGAGGAAATATTTTCTCCAAATTCAGATTTTAACTGCAATATTTGCTTTCATCGTGGCTACATAGTCGGCCTTCAACGATCTACCGCATAAATCTCGAAAGAGTAGAGCAATTTCTGCATCCATAATATTACAATTGTTACCAAATATGATTGTATATATTTACTGAATATTTGAATGAAACTATAAATATACTAGACTTCCTAATTCGGCTTCATCATGCAGGTGAACCGAAAGATGCTCCATAACATTAAAAAAATGAAAGAGGAAATATTTTCTCCAAATTGCAGATTTTAACTGCAATATTTGCTTTCATCGTGGCTACATAGTCGGTCTTCAACGATCTACCGCATAAATCTCGAAAGAGTAGAGCAATTTCTGCATCCATAATATTACAATTGTTACCAAATATGTATGTATATATTTACTGAATATTTGAATGAAACTATAAATATACTAGACTTCCTAATTCGGCTTCATCAGGCAGGTGAACCGAAAGATGCTCCATAACATTAAAAAAAATGAAAGAGGAAATATTTTCTCCAAATTGCAGATTTTAACTGCAATATTTGCTTTCATCGTGGCTACATAGTCGGTCTTCAACGATCTACCGCATAAATCTCGAAAGAGTAGAGCAATTTCTGCATCCATAATATTACAATTGTTACCAAATATGTATGTATATATTTACTGAATATTTCAATGAAACTATAAATATATGAAAAATCAGATATGTATACCTGATATATTGATGTGTATATATTTTTTGGAAGAAGCTCTGCAAATGCAATAGGTAGTAGACACTGCATTATTACGTGACAGTCATGGCTTTTTAGCCTAGTAAGCTCTGCATTATCGATGTTAACACAACTTGGAATGTTAGAAACATATCTATCAGAAAATTTTATTTTGCTTTTTAACCAATTCGTTCGCCTACAAATCACACGTAAATCGTTCATAGGGTTCAAATTATTCTTCGTCCTCTTAGGCACATTCAACATTGTGTTCATGATATTGTCGAAGACGTTCTTCTCAATACGCATGACATCTAGATTATGATGAAGAAGTTGATCCTTCCAGTATAGCAAATCCAAAAATATACTCTTCTTCACCCAATTATTATAATTACCAAAGCCCTCAATGGAAAGAGATAAGTTTTCATGTCCTTTACCTCCAACTTCTACAGTTCTCTGTAACCCCACAATTTGGTTAATTTGCTCGTGATAAACTTCCTCACGAGTCAACTAATATTTGATGGATGCCCATTGATCTTTGTGTTTTTCCGAAAATATCTAATGTTCCTCCGGTAAGGATGATCAGCAGGTAGAAAAACACGATGAGAGTCGAACTAACTATATTTCATACTCTTAGGTAACCAGAAAGATGTAGTCTCTTCTTAACAATACGAACACGCTAATTGTCCATGCATATACCATCCATATACCATGGCATATGCCGGAAGATCACTGATCGCCCACATCAATGCATCATGCATCACAAAATTCTGCTTTGTAGACACATCATACGCATCTACCCTGTTACTCCACAAATCCTTCAACTCCTCTATCAATGGTTGCAAAAAACTATCAAAAAATATCTTCGGATGCTCCAGCCTAGGTACTAAATCGATAAAAATATATATTCTCATGAACATACCAGCTGGCATGTTATATAGAGTCACTATAACAGGCTACACCGAATTGTTCTTACTATGCATAGCACCTGACTTAAAACCATCTATTGATCACGCTAAATAGACGTTACCAGTTGCATAAACAAAATTAGGATATACCTGGTTAAAATGATTCCATACAGTATGAAGGATATTGCATCTCGCCTTCGGAAGTTACATACTCAGTGTACCATCTCATTTGCGATGATATCATATGTGGGAGCCAAAACTCTCACAACTAAATTTGGTTAGGAATTTTAATGGAACAAAAACTTCGAAGAATGAACCGCATAAACAGAGATCCAAAAATAGTTTTTATTGCTGTTTTGATAAGGTTTTGAGTACAAGAATTGCTAAAAAAAATCACAAGTGTTTTGCTAGATCCGGTTTTGGATCTCCCTTCTGAAGTCCACCCCCTGTTTTTATAGGGGTTCATTGTTATTTCCTTCTTCAGCTGACTTGACGCAGAACATCCCTCATCTGGTTCGGCCCCTTTTAGCTTGACCTATACCATGCGGTTCGGCCTACGTGGTTTGGCTCGACCCACGCGGTTCAGCTCGGCCCACGGAGTTTGATTCGGCCCATATGATTCAGCTAAGCTCATCTTGCTCAGCTTTGTCTTCTTCTGTCTAGCCCAACTCTTTGGAGGCCCGATGTACAACTAGTTATTACTTAGTCATTTTAAATGTGGGTCTTGGTTAGGTGAAAACCTGATCCCAACATTTATCCCCCCAGCTCGTCAGACTCAGAAAGTGATTGTGACGAGGTAAAAAAATAGTCTTAAACAAGATCAACATGCCGAGCCAAAACTTGCGGTATTCAAGATATACCCAATCTGTACTACTGCTTTGGGATAATTTCAAATTAAAGATATATCTCGAAAATCGGATAATCATCAAATTATGTCAGATAATGATTATCTTGGGAATTCGAATCGTTTTCGTCGGTTCACGAGGTCAATTATGACCACGTGCCTCATCATAAATGCCTATTTAAACCGATGCATCCCCTTCTCCTCATAGCTCTCTTCTATCTCTTCTATTCTCTCGTTTATGTTTAAGTTTTTTTTAGGGTTTTATTCATTTTTTATCCTTCTGCCGCCGCCTCCTTGAATTTTCCGATCCATCTTCAAACAAATCTCGGCGATCCTTTGAGTTTTCCGATCCACCATCATCAAAATCCCAGCAATCCTTTCAGTTTTCCGATCCATCATCATACATCTTTGTTTTATCTTCATCCGACCCAAAATCTTCAAACTTTTCCTTCGATGGCATCCTACGATGAGCTAAAAGACTCTATTGGCCCGGCTTCTTCTCCTGCACGGCTCGATCGTCAAACCATCTTGTCGCCAGAGAGTGACGAGCCGATCAGCAATCTCCATTTAGGTCTTTTGGAAATTGAGGTTCCATCGCTTAGAGATGAGCCGTCTCACGACATCAATGGTGAAGGAGATGAAAAATTCCTGACCCCTACCAATTGCTACGAAGTAAATGACCCGACAGAGGAGATCAAAGATGAACCCGATGATTTTTTCATTGATCCTGACGAAGCGAGGTGAGAACTGGAGAGATTGATAAAGAGTCAAGGGGCTGGAACATCGAGGAACCGAGCTGTTCCTTTAAGAAGGTGGAAGAAGCCAACAAAAAAATGAGCCGACCCTCCAGGTTCTACTCTATTTACTGAAGAGACTTTAGAAACATTATGGCGTCGGTTCGGGATCTCCGAAGAGGTTGAGTTGGTTGTTCCTGCATCATCATATCGACCCGAGAATCCACCACAGAACCATTTTATCCTTTACGAAAGTTTCTTTTACTATAGCCTTTTGTGGTTTCCGATCCCCGGATTGATAGTTCGATTCTTGAAAAAATACGAGCTCGCTCTAAGTTAGATTACGCCTCGGGAAATGTGTCACCTGGTCGGCATCTTAGTTTTTAGTTACGAACGCGACATTGAGATTGAGGTTCAACATCTCCAGAATCTTCTTGAGTTTCGGAAGGTCCCGAACTTTGGACCGTATTATATCTCCAACAAGAAAAATAGGAGAATAATTGAGGGATTCAGGAGCAAAGACAGTGATTGGGGGAGTCATTTCTTCTTCATCTCTATTAACGATGCAATAGTTGACAGTGATTTTCTTCACCTCGTCATGACGAGCTGGGGATCCATTGGTAGCCGACCTGTAGTTTGCTTAGGATCTTAAGGTAGATATTCCTACTTATCATTTTTTGCATGTCTTTTAATCTTATTCCATTTTCCTTGCAGTTCGTCACATCCTTCCGACGTTTCCAGAAGATACGCTCAGACTCAAGGAAACTCTTACTGCCGGGAAAACTCATCGGGAAAAGTACTTCTTTGGAAAGAGTTGAAAAGGCACGAGCCCGTTTTGCTGGAGTTGACGTTCCCATTAGTTCAGAGTCCTCAGTCTCATCTGAAGAAGATATTGAAGCAATAATGGGAAAGAGGATGATGTTCCATAACAAATAGGAACATAAGGAGAACGAGCCGAGGGTGGCGGCTCGAAAAATCACCGAGGTCCCAGTCCGGGTCGAAGAACAGGTTGTTTGAAACAATAACATCGCTGCCGAGGCGATGCAGAAAACTCCAATTGTTGACGATGCGGTGAGGCAACTTGTTTCGGCCCTTCCTTCTGCCTTCAAACCTTCTGCCTCGGCACCGCCAAACCCCAAGGATAAAAGGTTGCCATCTCGAAAGCGTTCTACCTTGGAAGCCGAGAAAGGTAAAGCTGTCGTGAAGAATGCGGAGAAGAAGCAAAAAAGTGCTGTTCCCGGCTCAAGTCCTTACGCCTTCAATCTCGCATCTGTCATTTAGACATGACATAGCTGAACTTGTTTGTATCGATGCAACTGCCTCAGCTGTCATTTTTTCCAAGGTTAAGTCTTCTAGCGACCATTTGCCTCCTCCTGACACTCTCGTTGAGAGTGGATTGTACGCCGACATGTCTCTGTGTGGCACCAAGATATGTTCGGACAAAACTCTTTAAATTTTTAAGTAATGGCTTGGACATTAACTTTTTTTTTATCATAGTTTGTGGCGTCCATCAATAATATGGTTGCTACTTATGACTGGGAGCCTGAAAAGATAAGCGCCGGGTTACGGATGCGCGGAAGGATGCCTCCCTGTTGAAGAGCAAGCTAGACAAGCTGGAGAAAAAGTGTATTACTGAGCTGGCATCTACCTCGGCTCGGATTAATGTTCTTGAGCAGGAAAAGAAGAAGCTCAAGGGTGACTGTTGGGGTCAAAACCCACCCAGCTGTGATCAATGGGAAAATGGCTAAGTATGAAAATACGAAGAATCGGACAAGGTCGAAATTGTGCCTAAGTCATTTCTGTACGGGTCCACTTAAACACAAGAGAGGCCATTCTGGCCAAAGCAGCTCCATTTTCGGCCAAGGAAGCTTCGCTTCGGCGTGGAGACTTCGGCAAGGAAGGGAGGGATGTAGGCAAGCCTTATCTCCGCTCAGGCAAGACTTGTCTCCACTTAGGCAAGCCTAGTATCAACTTAGGCAAGCTTTGGCTCACGTCGGCACAGCTTTGCTCCACTTCGGCGAAGAAGGGAGAGACTTCGGCAAAGAAGGGAGAGACTTCGGCAAAGCTTTGGCTCACTTCGGCAAGCTTTGGCTCACTTCGGCAGGGAGACTTCGGCAAAGAAGGGAGAAACTTAGGCAAGCCTTGCTCCACTTAGGCAAGCCTTTTCCCCACTTAGTCAAGCCTTGTCTCCACTTAGGCAAGCCTTGTCTCCGCTTAGGCAGGCTTTGTCTCCACTTAGGCAAGCCTTGTCTCCGCTTAGGCAAGCCTTGTCTCCGCTTAGGCAAGCCTTGTCTCCACTTAGGCAAGCCTTGTCTCCACTTAGGCAAGCTTTGGTCCACATCGGCAAAGCTTCGATCCACTTCGGCGAAGAAGGGAGAGGCATCGGCAAGCTTGGTCATCACTTCGGCAAGGCTTGTTCTTCACTTTGGCTAAGCGTGGAGACTTCGGCAAGCATGGAGACTTCGGCAAGCACTGGAGACTTCGGCAAGCACAGAGACTTCGGCAAGCACGGAGACTTCGGCAAACACGAAAACTTCGGTAAGCATGGAGACTTCGGCAAACACGGAGACTTCGGCAAACATGGAGACTTCGGCCAAGCCAGGCCACATCGGCAATGACCCACGGCTTCGGCAACAACCCGCGGCTTTGGTAACGATCCACGACATCGGCAATGCCACTTCGGCGAAGGAGCTCCACATTAGCACGAGGAGCTCCACTTCGGCGAGGCACATCGGCAAGGAAGGGAGACATCGGCGAAGTTCACGTCGGCCAAACGGGACACTTCGGCACACACGATAGCTCACTTCGGCAAAAGTAAGACATCGGCGAAATTCACGTCGGCACACGCAATAGCTCACTTCTGCACAAGGGGGACATCGGCGAAGTTCACGTCGGCCAAACTGGACATTTCGGCACACGCGACGACTCACTTCGGCACACGCGATAGCTCACTTTGGCACAAGGGAGACATCGGCGAAGTTCACGTCGGCACACGCGATAGCTCACTTCGGCACAAGGGGGACATCGGCAAGGAGACTTCAGCACAGCTCCTGGTCCACTTCGGCGCAGCCCACATCGGCAAGGGCCTTCACTTCGGCAAGGGTCCACTTTGGCAAAACTTCACTTCGGCACGGCCTTCACTTCGGCAAACGCCTCCACTTCGGCCAACAAGCACTTCGGCGAGCAAGCACTTCGGCCAAGCTGTTCACTTCGGCCACGCAGTCAATTTCGGCCAAGCTGTCCACTTCGGCCAAGCTGTCCACTTCGGCCAAGCTGTCCACTTCGGCCAAGGTGTCCACTTCGGCCAAGCAGTCCACTTCGGCCAAGATGTCCACTTCGGCCAAGCTGTCCACTTCGGCCAAGCTGTCCACTTCGGCCAAGCTTTCCACTTCGGCCAAGCTGTCCACTTCGGCCAAGCAGTCCACTTCGGCCAAGCTGTCCAATTCGGCCAAGCTGTCCACTTCGGCCAAGCTGTCCACTTCGGCCAAGCTGTCCACTTCGGCCAAGCAGTCCACTTCGGCCAAGCAGTCCACTTCGGCCAAGCAGTCCACTTCGGCCAAGCTGTCCACTTCGGCCAAGCTGTCCACTTCGGCCAAGCTGTCCACTTCGGCTAAACTGTCTTGCCGAAGTCAAATCTATACGAAGCTGTCTGGCCGAAGTCAAAATCATACGAAACTGTCTGGCCAAAGTGAAAACCATACGAAACTGTCTGGCCGAAGTCAAAACCATACGAAACTGTCTGGTCGAAGTCGTTTCCATACGGAGCTGTCTTACCAAGGCCAATTCTACACGAAGCTAGAAGACGACTCGGCCGAAGTCATTTCTATACGAAGCCGGAAGACGACGCGACCGAAGTTATTTCTATACGAAGACAACAAGCCCATCTCTGGCCTACAACGATACAAAGGCCCATGAAGTCAAGCCGACTTAGCTAAAAAGGAAATCCCGAAGGGTTAGGGAGTTTTCCTTATCACTTTAGGATTGACTTGGCCGACTCAAGCTAGTTATATATCGATGTACATCTCTTGAAAAAGGGATCCGGAATTTTACTTAGCAAAAAACCCTAGACTTTTGCTCTCAAACTCTTGTACGAAAGCTTTTCGACACAGCTTAATAAAAACCATCTTTGGATCTCTCCGTTCGTGGTTCATCCGCAGAAATTTCATCCCCCTTAACAAAGCTCCGACAAATTCTAATTGTGTTGATTTCGACTCCCACAATTTGGCGCTAGAAGGAGGGGGATTTGAAACTTTATTACTCCAAGGAACCACCGCACGAACGATTCGAAGAAGATGACTAGCGACGGTCGAACCGATGACCCGCAGGACACGGGGATTGATGCATCTGGAGCAACAGATACACCAACGCCTGTAGTCGTAGAGACGAGCCCAGAGGACCTATCGCAGATCAAGATGATGCTGGAGACGCTGCTCAAAAAGGCGGAGGAGTAGGACAAGCTAAACACAACGATCACCGATAAGCTCGAAGTCCTTACAACGGCGAGCCGAGCCCGTGGCAGAGGCTCAGGAGTTGACCTAATGAGGCACCCTCTTCGACGTCTCAACCCAACGGCCCTCGATTTCTCAACACCCCACCATGCGCCGAGAACCCAAGGCGGATTGCTCCCTATAAACCAACCAACCACGACCGCTGGACTGAACGCGACACCGCATGAGGCAAACACGCAGACTATGGGCGGAACGAATTCAGTGATCAACCTGGAGGACAACCCAGAGGGCGAACATGACCTGGAACACCGCCGCAAAGCTGAACTCACGGGTGCGACCCAAACTCGAAACGAATAAAGCAGCACCAACCCTGGCCACGATCAGGACCTCACTGAAGAGGAGGAGAACATCTTCTAGGCTCAGCGAGCCCAGATCAAGGAAGTGCGCAAAGCGATAATCCGAGCCCAAAAGGAGGAGATGGCCGAAATCCGGGTAGGCATGGAGCGAGCTGCCGCCGAGATGAAATTCGTTCGATCTCAGATGCATAGGGCTACTAGCAAAGCTCCCGAACTCGACCGAGTGCTTGAAGAAACACAGAACAACCCATTCACGACTCGAATCACTAAGGCAAGGGTTTTTGATCCGGGGAAGATGAAGATACCAGTCTACGAAGGTAAAACTGATCCAAAGGAGCACTTGACCGCCTTCGCAATAGCAATGGGACGAGCAAACTTCAGAGAAGGAGAAGAAGACGCTGGACAATGTCTCTTGTTCGTTGAGCACCTTAAAGGCCCAGCTCTCCAATGGTTCTCCAGGCTGGGACGAAATTCGGTCGATAATTTCAACCAGCTGTCATCGGCATTCCTCAGACATTCTGGTATATTCATGGAACGCCGAACATCCGATGCGGATCTGTGGACCATGGGGCAAGGGCAGAATGAGACATTGCGCACCTTCATCGAACGGTTTAAGTCAGTACTGTCGAAGGTAGAAGGGATAAGTGACGAAGCCGCGCTGCAAGCATTGAAGAAAGCCCTGTGGTTCGACTCAGATTTTCGAAAGGTGATTGCGCTGAAAGCACCAACCACGATCCAGGATGCATTGCATCGAGCAACGGATTTTGCCTCCAACGAAGAAGAAGTGAAGATCCTAGCCCAGAAGCACGGAAAGGCGAAGTCTACGAACTATCCTCCCTTTGCTCCGAACCCACCAAACAACAAAAAGGGCAACCATGATTCTGGATATGTCCAGCACGAAGGAGGTTTCGAAGGAGCCCATAATTACCAAGTTGACTCGTCAGGATACGGTCAAGGACGAGGCCAAGGCCAAGGAAGAGGTACATGGAGTAGCATGTGGACCAGGGGCCAAGGAACTTACGATGAAACGGCTTATTGCGAACATCACCATATCTTCGGACATTCGACTGTAAATTGCCGTATTCTGGGCTTAAAACTCGCTGCAAAGTTGGCAGCTGGCAAACTCAAAGGTGATATTAGCCTCAAGGATTCTGAGATGGATACCAACGCGAACCTCTCTGAGCAGGTGAATGAAGACCTTCCTAAGCGAGAGAGGCAAGATGACGACCCCCCGCAAGCTGGGACAAGAAGAAGAATAAATATGATAATGGGCGGATCTCACTATTGCTCAGACACCATCTCATTGATTAAAGCTTTTCAACGAAGAGCCGACGTCAGCGTCAATTGGTCCGAGCCTTCTAAGTTCCCAAATGATGTAATCACATTTGAAGAAAGGGAGACTATCGGAATCGACAAACCTCACGATGACCCTCTCATAATCGAGCTAATCATCAACGATTGCGATGTGGCCAGAGTGTTGGTAGACACGGGAAGCACGGTGGACATAATATTCAAAGAGACTCTCAGAAGAATGAATGTCGACCTATCCGAAGTAACGGCAACTCCAAAACCACTGACTGGATTCTCCGGAGAAACGACAATGACAATCAGAACAATCAAGCTACCTGTTCGGGCTGGAGAGATAACCAAAATCGTGGAGTTTTCGGTCGCCGATCAGCCTGCAATCTACAACGTTATTATGGGAACCCCTTGGTTAAATACGATGCGCGCCGTGGCCTCAACATACCATATGTGCATAAAGTTCTCAACGCCTAATGGTATCCAAACCATTCGTGGAAATCAGAAGGAGTCCCGAATTTGTGTTATGGCCGAGCATAAGCTCAGAAATCCCGTAGCGGAGCTTAACACGAAGACGAAGGAAAAGAGAGCCAAGCTGGATCAGCAACCTAAGAACGAGCTGTCAAAGCAAAGTTTTACGGATCACTGAGTCACTTCACACGAGCTACGGGGCGGCTTGATCCCTGCAAAAGGTACGTAGGCAGCTCGTCTTCGGATGGGTTCAGCTGCCCCCTCTTTAAAAAAAGGGGGGGAGTGGGTATGTATACTCGTATACTCCCACCTTCATAATAGGCGTTACGTCTACTTAATACAAGCTTTTCGAAGCTAAGATCATCATACCACATCCTTCACGGGTTACTAAAGCCTTAACAAAAACAGGCATCCCATTCGCATCCTTCACGGATTACTCAAAGTCCTAACTAAACAGGCACCTCATCTCACTCTCCTTGTTGCTGGCCACAGCAACGAACTACTACATCCTTTACATATCTAACTATTACATTCTAGCGAATTAAAAGCGCGCACTATATAAATGTCTATGTCCATTATCGGAGCGGATATGCTTATGGTAGCGTATCCGTAAACCAAAATGTTCATCTTAAACCCAACAAACGAATCGTTGGTCGCAACAGTACTAGATGTCCATTGTCAGAGCGGACACATTTATGGTAACGTATTCGTAAACCGAAATGTTCATGAAAAACCCAACAAACGAATCGTGGGTCGCAACAGTACTAGATGTCCATTGTCGGAGCGGACACGTTTATGGTAAGGTATCCGTAAATCGAAATGCTCATCAAAAACCCAACAAACGAATCGTTGGTCGCAACAGTACTACATGTCCATTGTCGGAGCGGATATGCTTACGGTAGCGTATCTGTAAACCGAAATGTTCATCTTAAACCTAACAAACAAATCATTGGTCATAACAGTACTACATGTCCATTGTCGGAGCGGATATGCTTACGATAGCGTATCCGTAAACCAAAATGTTCATCCTAAACCCAACAAACGAATCATTGACCGCAACAGTACTACGTGTCCATTGTTGGAGCGGATATGCTTATGGTAGCATATCCGTAAACCAAAATGTTCATCTGAAAACCCAAACAAACAAATCGTTGGTCAGAACACCTATGCTCATTATCGGAGCGGATATGTTTACGTTAACATATCTGTGAATCAGAATGATCATCTTAAACCCAACAAACGAATTGTTGGCATTAATGTTAACACAAGATATAGTGAAACAGATCGATCCTCTTTGTATAAAAAGCATTCAAGCAACGCGTTTCAACAACAGAGAAACAACACAACAAAAGCAAAAGCCACTAGGCAAACATAATAAGTCGATAAGAATAAAGCCATCCAGGCACCATGTCCAAATGAAGTCAAACACAATGACATAAAACAAGATAAGCAAAGTCTTCGCTGTAACAGGTTCAGCACGCCCCGTCATCATCATATCTTACCCCTTGAAGACACACAGTCATCATCATCGGAGGAGTCCGTTGTCGTCCTGGATTCAGAAGCTTCTTCTGTCTAAGCAAAGTCAAGCCGCGATTATCCTTGTTTGATCCAGAGAAAACACGAACGCCGACATCCGCCGCTAATGCTTCGACATATTCATTACCAAGCGTAACATCGGCCGAATCTTCAGAATTCGGTGAAACCACTAAGTCGTTGCCCAATGCGGTAACCAACCTGTAAAACTCATCATCAGCGCTAGCGTACCTAGCTTTCCATCCTGGAGCTTCTCGATTTTGGCATCTAACGAAGGCGGTCCATCACCACGAAGCAGTGTAAGAAGTTCAAGGTTACCATCGACTTTGGCAAGGTCGACCATGTTATTCTTTGACGACCCTCCCAAACTCTTAACCTTCTCATCGGCTCAATATAATGATGACGGAAGGATAAGCTCAATCTCTTCGGAGATATTGAACCGATGCCTAAGACTCTCCAAAGATTCTGTAGTAGAAAGAGTAGACCCTGGTGAATCGGGTACCTCACGCTTGGATCCACTCTTAGAAGCTCGTCGCTTTGAAGAACACGCTTGGAGACTCGCGTCTTGCTTCATCCTAGCACGGTCGAAACTCTAATTCTCCATTTCGATTTTCACATTGAAATGATTCTCCATTTCGTCCATCAACGGGGAGATCACTTTGGCGAAAGGAGATTTCGGCAAGAAGAGACTTGGGCGAAAAGAGAGCTCCACTTCGCCACTTCGGCAAAGGATGACTTCGATGGGGAAAAGGACCACTTCGGCGACGGCACCACTTCGGCAAAGGGCGACTTCGGCACAGCACATTGATCCCAGCTTAGACTTCCTTTACCTCGGCACTATCATAACTAAAACTACCGAGCTGGGGGGCTAACTGTTGGGGTCAAAACCCACCCAGCCGTGATCAAAGGGAAAATGGCTAAGTATGAAAATACGAAGAATCGGACAAGGCCAAAATTGTGCCTAAGTCATTTATGTACGGGTCCACTTAAGCACAAGAGAGGCCATTCTGGCCAAAGCAGCTCCATTTTCGGCCAAGGAAGCTTCGCTTCGGCGTGGAGACTTCGGCAAGGAAGGGAGGGATGTAGGCAAGCCTTGTCTCCGCTCAGGCAAGACTTGTCTCCACTTAGGCAAGCCTAGTCTCCACTTAGGCAAGCTTTGGCTCACGTCGGCAAAGCTTTGCTCTACTTCGGCGAAGAAGGGAGAGACTTCGGCAAAGAAGGGAGAGACTTCGGCAAAGCTTTGGCTCACTTCGGCGAGCTTTGGCTCACTTCGGCAGGGAGACTTCGGCAAAGAAGGGAGAAACTTAGGCAAGCCTTGCTCCACTTAGGCAAGCCTTTTCCCCACTTAGTCAAGCCTTGTCTCCACTTAGGCAAGCCTTGTCTCCGCTTAGGCAGGCTTTGTCTCCACTTAGGCAAGCCTTGTCTCCGCTTAGGCAAGCCTTGTCTCCGCTTAGGCAAGCCTTGTCTCCGCTTAGGCAAGCTTTGTCTCCGCTTAGGCAAGCCTTGGTCCACATCGGCAAAGCTTCGATCCACTTCGGCGAAGAAGGGAGAGGCATCGGCAAGCTTGGTCGTCACTTCGGCAAGGCTTGTTCTTCACTTCGGCTAAATGTGGAGACTTCGGCAAGCATGGAGACTTCGGCAAGCACTGGAGACTTCGGCAAACACGGAAACTTCGGTAAGCATGGAGACTTCGGCAAACACGGAGACTTCGGCAAACACGGAGACTTCGGCCAAGCCAGGCCACATTAGCAATGACCCACGGCTTCGGCAACAACCCGCGGCTTTGGTAACGATCCACGACATCGACAACGCCACTTCGGCGAAGGAGCTCCACATTGGCACGGGGAGCTCCACTTCGACGAGCCACATCGGCAAGGAAGGGAGACATCGGCGAAGTTCACGTCGGCCAAACGGGACACTTCGGCACACGCGACGGCTCACTTCGGCACACGCGATAGCTCACTTCGGCACAAGTGAGACATCGGCGAAGTTCACGTCGGCACACGCAATAGCCCACTTCGGCACAAGGGGGACATCGGCGAAGTTCACGTCGGCCAAACGGGACACTTTGGCACACGCGACGGCTCACTTCGGCACACGCGATAGCTCACTTCGGCACAAGGGAGACATCGGCGAAGTTCACGTCGGCACACGCGATAGCTCACTTCGGCACAAGGGGGACATTGGCAAGGAGACTTCGGCACAGCTCCTGCTCCACTTCGGCGCAGCCCACATCGGCAAGGGCCTTCACTTCGGCAAGGGTCCACTTTGGCAAAATCTTCAAACTTTTCCTTCGATGGCATCCTACGATGAGCTAAAAGACTCTATTGGGCCGGCTTCTTCTCCTGCACGGCTCGATCGTCAAACCATCTTATCGCCAGAGAGTGACGAGCCGATCAGAAATCTCCATTTAGGTCCTTTGGAAATTGGGGTTCCATCGCTTAGAGATGAGCCGTCTTACGACATCAATGGTGAAGGAGATGAAAAATTCCTGACCCCTACCAATTGCTACGAAGTAAATGACCCGACAGAGGAGATCAAAGATGAACCCGATGATTTTTTCATTGATCCTGATGAAGCGAGGTGAGAACTGGAGAGATTGATAAAGAGTCAAGGGGCTGGAACATCGAGGAACCGAGCTGTTCCTTTAAGAAGGTGGAAGAAGCCAACAAAAAAATCAGCCGACCCTCCAGGTTCTACTCTATTTACTGAAGAGAGTTTAGAAACATTATGGCGTCGGTTCGGGATCTTCGAAGAGGTTGAGTTGGTTGTTCCTGCATCATCATATCAACCCGAGAATCCACCACAGAACCATTTTATCCTTTATGAAAGTTTCTTTTACTATAGCCTTTTGTGGTTTCCGATCCCCGGATTGATAGTTCGATTCTTGAAAAAATACGAGCTCGCTCTAAGTTAGATTACGCCTCGGGAAATGCATCAGCTGGTCGGCATCCTAGTTTTTAGTTACGAACGCGACATTGAGATTGAGGTTCAACATCTCCAGAATCTTCTTGAGTTTCTGAAGGTCCCGAACTTCGGACCGTATTATATCTCCAATAAGAAAAGTAGGAGAATAATTGAGGGATTCAGGAGCAAAGACAGTGATTGGAGGAGTCATTTCTTCTTCATCCCTATTAACGATGCAATAGTTGACAGTGATTTCCTTCACCTCGTCATGACGAGCTGGGGATCCATTGGTAGCCGACCTGTAGTTTGCTTAGGATCTTAAGGTAGATATTCCTACTTATCATTTTTTGCATGTCTTTTAATCTTATTCCATTTTCCTTGCAGTTCGTCACATCCTTCCGCCGTTTCCAGAAGATACGCTCAGACTCAAGGAAACTCTTACTGCCGGGAAAACTCATCGGGAAAAGTACTTCTTTGGAAAGAGTTAAAAAGGCACGAGCCCGTTTTGCTGGAGTTGATGTTCCCATTAGTTTAGAGTCCTCAGTCTCATCTGAAGAAGATATTAAAGCAATAATGGGAAAGAGGATGACGTTCCATAACAAATAGGAACAAAAGGAGAACGAGCCGAGGGTGGCGGCTCGAAAAATCACCGAGGTCTCAGTCCGGGTCGAAGAACAGGTTGTTTGAAACAATAACATCGCTGCCGAGGCGATGCAGAAAACTCCAACTCCCTTAATCCCTCCTGAGCCACCAATTGTTGACGATGCGGCGAGGCAACTTGTTTCGGCCCTTCCTTCTGCCTTCAAACCTTCTGCCTCGGCACCGTCAAACCCCAAGGATAAAAGGTCGCCATCTCGAAAGCGTTCTACCTTGGAAGCCGAGAAAGGTAAAGCTCTCGTGAAGGAGAATGCGGAGAAGAAGCAAAAAGTGCTGTTCCCGGCTCAAGTCCTTACGCCTTCAATCTCGCATCTATGTCATTTAGACATGACATAGCTGAACTTGTTTGTATCGATGCAACTGCCTCAGCTGTCATTTTTTCCAAGGTTAAGTCTTCTAGCGACCATTTGCCTCCTCCTGACACTCTCGTTGAGAGTGGATTGTACGCCGACATGTCTCTGTGTGGCACCAAGATATGTTCGGACAAAACTCTTTAACTTTTCTAAGTAATAGCTTGGACATTTAACTTTTTTTTTATCACAGTTTGTGGCGTCCATCAATAATATGGTTGCTACTTATGACTGGGAGCCTGAAAAGATAAGCGCCGGGTTGCGGATGCGCGGAAGGATGCCTCCCTGTTGAAGAGCAAGCTGGACAAGCTGGAGAGCAAGCGTATTGCTGAGCTGGCATCTACCTCGGCTCGGATTAATGTTCTTGAGGAGGAAAAGAAGAAGCTCAAGGGTGACTGTTGGGGTCAAAACCCACCCAGCTGTGATCAATGGGAAAATGGCCTAAGTCATTTCTGTACGGGTCCACTTAAGCACAAGAGAGGCCATTCTGGCCAAAGCAGCTCCATTTTCGGCCAAGGAAGCTTCGCTTCGGCGTGGAGACTTCGGCAAGGAAGGGAGGGATGTAGGCAAGCCTTGTCTCCGCTCAGACAAGACTTGTCTCCACTTAGGCAAGCCTAGTCTCCACTTAGGCAAGCTTTGGCTCACGTCGGCAAAGCTTTGCTCTACTTCGGCGAAGAAGGGAGAGACTTTGGCAAAGAAGGGAGAGACTTCGGCAAAGCTTTGGCTCACTTCGGCAAGCTTTGGCTCACTTCGGCAGGGAGACTTCAGCAAAGAAGGGAGAAACTTAGGCAAGCCTTGCTAAACTTAGGCAAGCCTTGCTCCACTTAGGCAAGCCTTTTCCCCACTTAGTCAAGCTTTGTCTCCACTTAGGCAAGCCTTGTCTCCGCTTAGGCAGGCTTTGTCTCAACTTAGGCAAGCCTTGTCTCCGCTTAGGAAAGCCTTGTCTCCGCTTAGGCAAGCCTTGTCTCCACTTAGGCAAGCCTTGTCTCCACTTAGGCAAGCTTTGGTCAACATCGGCAAAGCTTCGATCCACTTCGGCGAAGAAGGGAGAGGCATCGGCAAGCTTGGTCGTCACTTCGGCAAGGCTTGTTCTTCACTTTGGCTAAGCGTGGAGACTTCGGCAAGCATGGAGACTTTGGCAAGCACTGGAGACTTCGGCAAGCACGGAGACTTTGGCAAGCACGGAAACTTCGGTAAGCATGGAGACTTCGGCAAACACGGAGACTTCGGCCAAGCCAGGCCACATCGGCAATGACCCACTGCTTCGGCAATACCCCGCGGCTTTGCCAACGATCCACGACATCGGCAACGCCACTTCGGCGAAGGAGCTCCACATTGGCACGGGGAGCTCCACTTCGGCGAGGCACATCGGCAAGGAAGGGAGACATCGGCGAAGTTCACGTCGGCCAAACGGGACACTTCGGCACACTCGACGGCTCACTTCGGAAGACGCCATAGCTCAGTTCGGCACAAGGGAGACATCGGCGGAGTTCACGTCGGCACACGCAATAGCTCACTTCGGCACAAGGGGGATATCGGCGAAGTTCACGTCGGCCAAACGGGACACTTCGGCACACGCGACGGCTCACTTCGGCACACGCGATAGCTCACTTCGGCACAAGAGAGACATCGGCGAAGTTCACGTCGGCACACGCGATAGCTCACTTCGGCACAAGGGGGACATCGGCAAGGAGACTTCAGCACAGCTCCTGCTCCACTTCGGCGCAGCCCACATCGGCAAGGGCCTTCACTTCGGCACGGCTTTCATTTCGGCAAATGCCTCCACTTCGGCCAACAAGCACTTCGGCCAGCAAGCACTTCGGCCAAGCTATCCACTTCGGCCAAGCTTTCCGCTTCGGCCAAGCTGTCCACTTCGGCCAAGCTGTCCACTTCGGCCAAGCTGTCCACTTCGGCGAAGCTGTCCACTTCGGCCAAGCTGTCCACTTCGGCCAAGCAGTCCACTTCGGCCAAGCAGTCCACTTCGGCCAAGCAGTCCACTTCGGCCAAGCAGTCCACTTCGGCCAAGCAGTCCACCTCGGCCAAGCAGTCTAATTCGGCCAAGCTGTCCACTTCGGCCAAGCTGTCCACTTCGGCCAAGCTGTCCACTTCGGCCAAGCTGTCCACTTCGGCCAAGCAGTCCACTTCGGCCAAGCAGTCCACTTCGGCCAAGCTGTCCACTTCGGCCAAGCTGTCCACTTCGGCCAAACTGTCTTGCCGAAGTCAAATCTATACGAAGCTGCCTGGCCGAAGTCAAGACCATACGAAATTGTCTGGCCGAAGTCAAAACCATACGAAACTATCTGGCTGAAGTGAAAACCATACGAAACTGTCTGGCCGAAGTCAAAACCATACGAAACTGTCTGGCCGAAGTCGTTTCCATACGGAGCTGTCTTACCAAGGCCAATTCTACATGAAGCTAGAAGACGACGCGGCCGAAGTCATTTCTATACGAAGCCGGAAGACGACGCGACCGAAGTTATTTCTATACGAAGACAACAAGCCCATAGGGAGTTTTCCTTATCACTTTAGGATTGACTTGGCCGACTCAAGCTAGTATATATATCGATGTACATCTCTTGAAAAAGGGATCCGGAATTTTACTTAGCAAAAAACCCTAGACTTTTGCTCTCAAACTCTTGTACGAAAGCTTTTCGACACAGCTTAATAAAAACCATCTTTGGATCTCTCCGTTCGTGGTTCATTCGCAGAAATTTCATCCCCCTTAACAAACCTCCGACAAATTCTAATTGTGTTGATTTTGACTCCCACAATTTGGCGCTAGAAGGAGGGGGATTTGAAACTTTCTTACTCCAAGGAACCACCGCACGAACGATTCGAAGAAGATGACTAGCGACGGACGAACCGATGACCCGCATGACACGGGGATCGATACATCTGGAGCAACAGATACACCAACGCCTGTAGTCGTAGAGACGAGCCCAGAGGCCCTATCGTAGATCAAGACGATGCTGGAGACGCTGCTCAAGAAGGCGGAGGAGTAGGACAAGCTAAACACAATGATGACCGATAAGCTCGAAGTCCTTACAATGGTGAGCCGAGCCCGTGGCAGAGGCTCAGGAGTTAACCTAATGAGGTGCCCTCTTCGACGTCTCAACCCAACGGCCCTCGATTTCTCAACACCCCACCATGCGCCGAGAACCCAAGGCGGATTGCTCCCTACAAACCAACCAACCACGACCGCTGGACTGAACACGACACCGCAGGAGGCAAACACGCAGACTATGGGCGGAACGAATTCAGTGATCAACCTGGAGGACAACCCAGAGGCCGAACACGACCTGGAACACCGCCACGAAGCTGAACTCACGGGTGCGTCCCAAACTTGAAACGAACAAAGCAGCACCAACCCTGGCCACGATCAGGACCTCACTGAAGAGGAGGAGAACATCTTCTGGGCCCAGCGAGCCCAGATCGAGGAAGTGCGCAAAGCGATAATCCGAGCCCAAAAGGAAGATATGGCCAAAATCCGGGCAGGCATGGAGCGAGCTGCCGCCGAGATGAAATTCGTTCGATCTCAGATGCATAGGGTTACTAGCAAAGCTCCCGAACTCGACCGAGTGCTTGAAGAAGCACAGAACAACCTATTCACGACTCGAATCACTAAGGCAAGGGTTTTTGATCCGGGGAAGATGAAGATACCAGTCTACGAAGGTAAAACTGATCCAAAGGAGCACTTGACCGCCTTCGCAATAGCAATGGGACGAGCAAACTTCAGAGAAGGAGAAGAAGACGCTGCACAATGTCTCTTGTTCGTTGAGCACCTTAAAGGCCCAGCTCTCCAATGGTTCTCCAGGCTGGGAAGAAATTCGGTCGATAATTTCAACCAGCTGTCTCGGCATTCCTCAGACATTCTGCTATATTCATGGAACGCCGAACGTTCGATGCGGATCTGTGGACCATGGGGCAAGGGCAGAATGAGACATTGCGCACCTTCATCAAACGGTTCAAGTCAGTACTGTCGAAGGTAGAAGGGATAAGTGACGAAGCCGCGCTGCAAGCATTGAAGAAAGCCCTGTGGTTCGACTCAGATTTTCGGAAGGAGATTGTGCTGAACGCACCAACCACGATCCAGGATGCATTGCATCGAGCAACGGATTTTGCCTCCAACGAAGAGGAAGTGAAGATCCTAGCCCAGAAGCACGGAAAGGCGAATTCTACGAACTATCCTCCCTTTGCTCCGAACCCACCAAACAACAAAAAGGGCAACCATGTTTCTGGATATGTCCAGCACGAAGGAAGTTTCAAAGGAGCCCATAATTACCAAGTTGACTCGTCAGGATACGGTCAAGGACGCGGCCAAGGCCAAGGAAGAGGTACATGGAGTAGCATGTGGACCAGGGGCCAAGGAACTTACGATGAAACGGTTTATTGCGAACATCACCATATCTTCGGAGATTCGACTGCAAATTACCGTATTCTGGGCTTAAAACTCGCTGCAAAGTTGGCAGCTGGCAAACTCAAAGGTGATATTAGCCTCAAGGATTTTGAGATGGATACCAACGCGAACCTCTCCGAGCAGCTTAATGAAGACCTTCCTAAGCGAGGGAGGCAAGATGATGACCCCCCGCAAGCTGGGACAAGAAGAAGAATAAATATGATAATGGGCGGATCTCACTATTGCTCAGACACCGTCTCATCGATTAAAGCTTTTCAACGAAGAGCCGACGTCAGCGTCAATTGGTCCGAGCCTTCTAAGTTCCCAAATGATGTAATCACATTTGAAGAAAGGGAGACTACCGGAATCGACAAACCTCACGATGACCCTCTCATAATCGAGCTAATCATCAACGATTGCGATGTGGCCAGAGTGTTTGTAGACACGGGAAGCACGGTGGACATAATATTCAAAGAGACTCTCAGAAGAATGAACGTCGACCTATCCGAAGTAACGGCAACTCCAAAACCACTGACTGGATTCTCCGGAGAAACGACAATGACAATCAGAACAATCAAGCTACCTGTTCGGGCTGGAGAGATAACCAAAATCGTGGAGTTTTCGGTCGCCGATCAGCCTGCAATCTACAACGTTATTATGGGAACCCCTTGGTTAAATACGATGCGCGCCGTGGCCTCAACATACCATATGTGCATAAAGTTCTCAACGCCTAATGGTATCCAAACCATTCGTGGAAATCAGAAGGAGTCCCAAATTTGTGTTATGGCCGAGCATAAGCTCAGAAATCCCGTAGCGGAGCTTAACACGAAGACGAAGGAAAAGAGAGCCAAGCTGGATCAGCAACCTAAGAACGAGCTGTCAAAGCAAAGTTTTACGGATCACTGAGTCACTTCACACGAACTACGGGGCGGCTTCGGATGGGTTCAGCTGCCCCCTCTTTAAAAAAAGGGGGGAGTGGGTACGTATACTCGTATACTCCCACCTTCATAATAGGCATTACGTCTACTTAATACAAGCTTTTCGAAGCTAAGATCATCATACCACATCCTTCACGGGTTACTAAAGCCTTAACAAAAACAGGCATCCCATTCGCATCCTTCACGGATTACTCAAAGTCCTAACTAAACAGGCACCTCATCTCACTCTCCTTGCTGCTGGCCACAGCAACGAACCACTACATCCTTTACAGATCTAACTATTACATTCTAGCGGATTAAAAGCTCGCACTATATAAATGTCTATGTCCATTATCAGAGCGGATATGCTTATGGTAGCATATCCGTAAACCGAAATGTTCATCTTAAACCCAACAAATGAATCGTTGGTCGCAACAGTACTAGATGTCCATTGTCGGAGCGGACACATTTATGGTAACATATTCGTAAACCGAAATGTTCATGAAAAACCCAACAAACGAATCATGGGTCGCAACAGTACTAGATGTCCATTGTCGGAGCGGACACGTTTATGGTAAGGTATCCGTAAATCGAAATGCTCATCAAAAACCCAACAAACGAATCGTTGGTCGCAACAGTACTACATGTCCATTGTCGGAGCGGAATAGCTTACGGTAGCGGATCCGTAAACCGAAATATTCATCTTAAACCCAACAAACAAATCATTGGTCATAACAGTACTACATGTCCATTGTCGGAGCGGATATGCTTACGGTAGCGTATCCGTAAACCAAAATGTTCATCCTAAACCCAACAAACGAATCATTGATCGCAACAGTACTACGTGTCCATTGTCGGAGCGGATATGCTTACGGTAGCATATCCGTAAACCGAAATGTTCATCTGAAAACCCAAACAAACAAATCGTTGGTCAGAACACCTATGCTCATTATCGGAGCGGATATGTTTACGTTAACATATCCGTGAATCAGAATGATCATCTTAAACCCAACAAACGAATTGTTGGCATTAATGTTAACACAAGATATAGTGAAACAGATCGATCCTCTTTGTATAAAAAGCATTCAAGCAACGCGTTTCAACAACAGAGAAACAACACAACAAAAGCAAAAGCCACTAGGCAAACATAATAAGTCGATAAGAATAAAGCCATCCAGGCACCATGTCCAAATAAAGTCAAACACAATGACATAAAACAAGATAAGCAAAGTCTTCACTGTAACGGGTTCAGCACGCCCCGTCATCATCATATCTTACCCCTTGAAGACACACCGTCATCATCATCGGAGGAGTCGGTTGTCGTCCTGGATTCAGAAGCTTCTTCTGTCTAAGCAAAGTCAAGCCGCGATTATCCTTGTTTGATCCAGAGAAAACACGAACGCCGACATCCGCCGCTAATGCTTCGGCATATTCATTACCAAGCGTAACATCGGCCGAATCTTCAGAAATCGGTGAAACCACTAAGTTGTTGCCCAATGCGGTAACCAACCTGTAAAACTCATCATCAGCGCTAGCGTACCTAGCTTTCCATCCTGGAGCTTCTCGATTTTGGCATCTAACGAAGGCGGTCCATCACCACGAAGCAGTGTAAGAAGTTCAAGGTTACCATCGACTTTGGCAAGGTCGACCACGTTATTCTTTGACGACCCTCCCAAACTCTTAACCTTCTCATCGGCTCAATATAATGATGACAGAAGGATAAGCTCAATCTCTTCGAAGATATTGAACCGATGCCTAAGACTCTCCAAAGATTCTGTAGTAGAAAGAGTAGACCTTGGTGAATCGGGTACCTCACGCTTGGATCCACTCTTAGAAGCTCGTCGCTTTGAAGAACACGCTTGGAGACTCGCGTCTTACTTCATCCTAGCACGGTCGAAACTCCAATTCTCCATTTCGATTTTCACATTGAAATGATTCTCCATTTCGTCCATCAACGGGGAGATCACTTTGGCGAAAGGAGATTTCGCAAGCAGAGACTTCGGCGAAAAGAGAGCTCCACTTCGCCACTTCGGCAAAGGACGACTTCGACGGGGAAAAGGACTACTTCGGCAACGACACCACTTTGGCAAAGGGCAACTTCGGCACAGCACATTGATCCCAGCTTAGACTTCCTTTACCTCGGCACTATCATAACTGAAACTACCGAGCTGGGGGGCTAACTGTTGGGGTCAAAACCCACCCAGCTGTGATCAATGGGAAAATGGCTAAGTATGAAAATACGAAGAATCGGACAAGGTCGAAATTGTGCCTAAGTCATTTATGTACGGGTCCACTTAAGCACAAGAGAGGCCATTCTTGCCAAAGCAGCTCCATTTTCGGCCAAGGAAGCTTCGCTTCGGCGTGGAGACTTCGGCAAGGAAGGGAGGGATGTAGGCAAGCCTTGTCTCCGCTCATGCAAGACTTGTCTCCACCTAGGCAAGCCTAGTCTCCACTTAGGCAAGCTTTAGCTCACGTCGGCAAAGCTTTGCTCCACTTCAGCGAAGAAGGGAGAGACTTCGGCAAAGCTTTGGCTCACTTCGGCAAGCTTTGGCTCACTTCGGCAGGGAGACTTCAGCAAAGAAGGGAGAAACTTAGGCAAGCCTTGCTCCACTTAGGCAAGCCTTTTCCCCACTTAGTCAAGCCTTGTCTCCACTTAGGTAAGCCTTGTCTCCGCTTAGGCAGGCTTTTTCTCCACTTAGGCAGGCTTTTTCTCCACTTTGGCAAGCCTTGTCTCCGCTTAGGCAAGCCTTGTCTCCACTTAGGCAAGCCTTGTCTCCACTTAGGCAAGCTTTGGTCCACAGCGGCAAAGCTTCGATCCACTTCGGTGAAGAAGGGAGAGGCATTGGCAAGCTTGGTCGTCACTTCGGCAAGGCTTGTTCTTCACTTTGGCTAAGCGTGGAGACTTCGGCAAGCATGGAGACTTCGGCCAAGCACTGGAGACTTCGGCAAGCACGGAGACTTCGGCAAACACGGAAACTTCGGTAAGCATGGAGACTTCGGCAAACACGGAGACTGCGGCAAACATGGAGACTTCGGCCAAGCCAGGCCACATCGGCAATGACCCACGGCTTCGGCAACAACCCGCGGCTTTGTCAACGATCCACGACATCGGCAACGCCACTTCGGCGAAGGAGCTCCACATTGGCATGGGGAGCTCCACTTCGGCGAGCCACATCAGCCTGGAAGGGAGACATCAGCGAAGTTCACGTCGGCCAAACGGGACACTTCGGCACACACGACGGCTCACTTCGGCACACGCGATAGCTCACTTCGGCACAAGTGAAACATCGGCAAAATTCACGTCGGCACACGCAATAGCCCACTACGGCACAAGGGGGACATCGGCGAAGTTAACGTCGGCCAAACGGGACACTTCAGCACACGCGACGGCTCACTTCGGCACACGCGATAGCTCACTTCGGCACAAGGGAGACATCGGCGAAGTTCACGTCGGCACACGCGATAGCTCACTTCGGCACAAGGGGGACATCGGCAAGGAGACTTCGACACAGCTCCTGCTCCACTTCGGCGCAGCCCACATCGGCAAGGGCCTTCACTTCGGCAAGGGTCCACTTTGGCAAAACTTCACTTCGGCACGGCCTGCACTTCGGCAAACGCCTCCACTTCGGCCAAGCTGTTCATTTTCCACAGTCAATTTCGGCCCAGCTGTCCACTTCGGCCAAGCTGTCCTCTTCGGCCAAGCTGTCCACTTCGGCCAAGCTGTCCACTTCGGCCAAGCTGTCCTCTTCAGCCAAGCTGTCCACTTCGGCCAAGCTGTGCACTTCGGCCAAGCTGTCCACTTCGGCCAAGCTGTCCACTTCGGCCAAGCAGTCCACTTCGGCCAAGCAGTCCACTTCGGCCAAGCTTTCCACTTCGGCCAAGCTGTCCACTTCGGCCAAGCTGTCCACTTCGGCCAAGCAGTCCTCTTCGGCCAAACTGTCCACTTCGGCCAAGCTGTCCAATTCGGCCAAGCTATCCACTTCGGCCAAGCTGTCCACTTCGGCCAAGCTGTCCACTTCGGCCAAGCTGTCCACTTCGGCCAAGCTGTCCACTTCGGCCAAGCTGTCCACTTCGGCCAAGCTGTCCAATTCGGCCAAGCTGTCCACTTCGGCCAAGCTGTCCACTTCGGCCAAGCTGTCCACTTCGGCCAAACTGTCTTGCCGAAGTCAAATTTATACGAAGCTGCCTGGCCGAAGTCAAGACCATACGAAACTGTCTGGCCGAAGTCAAAACCATACGAAACTGTCTCGCCGAAGTGTAAACCATACGAAACTGTCTGGCCGAAGTCAAAACCATACGAAACTGTCTGGCCGAAGTGAAAACCATACGAAACTGTCTGGCCGAAGTCAAAACCATACGAAACTGTCTGGCCGAAGTTGTTTCCATACGGAGCTGTCTTACCAAGGTCAATTCTACACGAAGCTAGAAGAAGACGCGGCCGAAGTCATTTCTATACGAAGCCGGAAGACGACGTGACCGAAGTTATTTCTATACGAAGACAACAAGCCCATATCTGGCCTACAACGATACAAAGGCCCATGAAGTCAAGCCGACTTAGCTAAAAAGGAAATCCCGAAGGGTTAGGGAGTTTTCCTTATCACTTTAGGATTGAGTTGGCCGACTCAAGCTAGTATATATATCGATGTACATCTCTTGAAAAATGGATCCGGAATTTTACTTAGCAAAAAACCCTAGACTTTTGCTCTCAAACTCTTGTACGAAAGCTTTTCGACACAGCTTAATAAAAACCATCTTTGGATCTCTCCGTTCGTGGTTCATCCTCAGAAATTTCATCCCCCTTAACAAACCTCCGACAAATTCTAATTGTGTTGATTTCGACTCCCACAATTTACCTCGACAACTCTACCAGTTTGGCCGTTAGGCTAGACAAGGCGAGGGCAAAGGAAATGAACCGAGGTGGCATCACTGAAGAGACAACTTGAAGATGCAGATGCCTTGCACGAGGCCAACATGAAGAAATCCCGGAAAGCAGTGAGGCGAGAGATGGCAGAGAAGTATCAAGAGCGGCTCGCCAAGATTGAGACAAGCCTTTGGGATCTGAAGAAAGTCAAGGAAAAAGAACTTGATCTTGCGCAGGTTGACAGTAATCTTTAGCTTCTTGACATACGGAAGAAAGATGACGCACTGACCCTAGATTCCGTGGTGGCAAAATTGACTGAGTGGAGAACTGGATTGGTCGGGGCCCACGAGGAATTTGAGAAAACACAAGAGCTGAAAAGCGAGCTGAAATTTTCTCTCGTTTCGTCTAACTCAGTGGATGTAGCTCCTTGCCACCGAGCCAATGGAGAACGCCGCGGTGTTGGTTTGTGTTAAAGATTTCTCTGAATCTAATGCGGGTACGCCCGTTGTTGCTAACCTTGTTGCCGATCAGACCGTGGATCCCAATCTCCCTTCATAGCTTATGTTTATCATCGTTGCTCTATTTTTTTTTTTGGTGTAAGGACTTGATATTGCGATCTGTTTTATTAATTTTTGAATTGGTTTTTGTATGAACATGGTTCCTGGATGGCTTTATCCATTATTTCATTTTGAACGATTTTAACTCTCTGTTGGCTCGTATTCATTACTTACGTTGTTCCGACCGAAGCGTGTTAAGGTAGCCCATACTTCTGCTGCGTTTAGTGTTCAAGTACCAGCATACTGTGAAACAGGATTATGCAGGGTTTTGAGATGCTAAAGACCAGCATGTTAAGGAACAAATGATTGCTGGGTTTCAGCTGTTTACTTCGGTTTTATGGCCTGCGATGTAGTCTCGACTTATATGTCTGTTTTGATAGTAAACGAAAAATATCATGCGAGGTAGACTCAGCTTTCATTTATATCGCACGCTTAGATATATAAGTATGTAGAAGATATAGTAGTTCGTTGCTATGGCCAGCAACAAACGAGATATCGAATGTATTGATAAGTAACTTGAAAGTTTCAAAAGATTAAGAGTAAAAAATGAAAGTATAAGTGTATTCGTACTCACTCCCCCCCCCCTTTAGGAGGGATCAGCTGAACTCATCGTGAAATGGGTTTCCTACGTACACGGGGATCAAGCTGCATCGTAGTTCAAGTGGTAGCGCGGGGATCAAGCTGCATCATAGTTCGAGTGGTAGCGTGAATCAGTAGTAGTACTTTTTCATATGCATGGCATTCCAAGATCGTGGTACCAGAATGTTAGCGAGCTCATATACTCATATGCGGACTACATTAGTGATCCGATGGGATCCTTCCCAATTAGCTCCCAGCTTTCCTGCGTTTCTTTTTGCCGTATTCTGCAAGACTTTACGGAGGACCAATTCTCCTTCTGCAAACTTTTGGCTCCGAACATTGGAGTTGTAATATCTTGTAGTTGTATGCTGATCGTTCTGTATCCGTATTAATGCTTGATCACGCCGTTCATTTACTAAGTCCATTTCGTCAAGCAATATCAGATGGTTTAGGCCTTCCTGCCCAGGGAGGAGCCTGCGACGGACTCCGGGAAAGTCCAGTGCCGTATCTTCCATTTCTTGCAGAAAGATTCAAATCAAGTAGAAATGAACTGGGAACCATTGTCCGTGATAATTTCGTATGACACCCTATGTCTACAAATGATGTTCTTCCACACGAAGTGCTCTACCTGAGCATCTTTGATACTGGTGTATGACTCGGCTTCGATCCACTTTGAGAAGTAGTCTGTTAGGACTAACCAAAACCTCTTTTGTTTGGACTTATGTAGTGGTCCAACAATATCCATCAACTAACGCATGAAAGGGTAAGGCGCTGAGATTGACGAAAGTAGCTCTGTTGGTTGGCGAATTATTGGCGCGTGTCACTTACATTTCGCACACTTTGAAGAGTACTTCTCGCAATCTTTCACCATAGTGGGCCAGAGATAAATGTGGTGTTTTATCTTGATTGCCAAGGCCCTTCCACCAAAATGGTTACCACAAGAACCACGGTGAACTTCTTCCTTGATCTTTCTACCTTCCACACCTTCAAAGATAGTCATTAATGGTCCCGAAAACCTCCATTTGAAAACTTCGCCGTCCAACAGAATGTACCGAGCTGCCTGGGCCTTGAGTTTCCGAGCAGCCCATTTATCGGATGGCACCTCGCCGTCAGCAATATACATGCGGATCGCTCCCATCCATTTTTTGTTGCAACCGTACTGTCCCTCCATCAGCTGTGCATCATTTTCGAGTTCGGTCCCATCACCTTCACCTGGAGGGTTTTGATCTCCAGGTTCACCCTTCGGCGGATTTATTAAGTAAGTAGTTCCAGCGTAGTCGATAATTGGTCGTTAAATGAACTCCACTGGTATAACTCTTTTCAATCATGGGTCAGAGGTTGAAGCCAAAGCTGCCAACGCATCGACTGGGGCATTTTCACCTCAGGGTATTCTGGTTAGCTCAAACTCTTCAAACTGTTTGGCTAGTCCTTGGACTACTTTCAGGTAGGCTTCCATTATCTTATCTCTTGCTTCGTATTCTCCACTGAATTGATTTGCGACCACCTGAAAATCGCAAAATACGTGGATGTTCTTGACTTTGATTGTTCCAAAATTTCGCCAGTCGGGAAAGTTAGACGAATTCCAACTCCGGAGCCATGTTTGGAGGATGATCCATCGTCGTGAAGCGTCTAGACGAAGATGGGGGTCGGCTTTTCTGCTCCCTCCGTTGGGAGTTCGATTAGGAACTCTGCCAATACTTGAGACTTTGCACAGGTTCTGTTTCGATGCTCAATATCGTACTCGCAGAGCTCCACCGCCCATTTTGCCAATTTTTCAGACTGACTCGGACTGTGCAAGATGGTTCGTACGGGGAAAGTGGTTAATACAACGATTGAGAGAGACTGAAAATATGGCCACAACTTCCGAGCATAGATGCCCATGGCGAGTGCTAACTTCTCCATTTGTTTGCAGGAAGACGAAGAAGTTAGTTAGCGAAAGAAAGAATTGGAAGAAATCATCTCTGAAGGCTGTATATTTCGGTAATCTTTAGACTTCAGATATTCCATCTCCTCAGAGAGTTTGGTCCATGAGGTGTGAAACTTGAGCTTGACGATTGAAATTTGATTTTTTCGTGCGGTTATGTGTCACTCACTGAAGAATGGTAGATGAAGAAAATATACTTTAGTTTACGCCGTTCATCCGGAAAGAAATCTCAGGAAGGCAAAGCTGATGATGGCCCTCCTCCATTTGAGGAGTTGCAGATTTGAATAGGTTCCCATCACCGTGGTAAGCAGGGTTTTCTTATTTTTCTCATTGCCATTCAATTTTCTTCTAGTAATTTATTGCATGTTTGTTTCACTTAGCAACATTCGGTCGATCTTTGTTAACAAGTAGAATTATCTACCAAATTTGGTTTTCAATGTTATTAGTGTGCATAATGGTAAAAGATACCTTGTCTATGCATTAAAATTGAGCTTGAGCTTGAGTTAGAGCTTGAGCTTGAGCTTGAATTCTGACATTGAACACTGGTTTTTTTTTTCTTTTTTTTGCAGATTACATTGAATCAGCTTTTAACATGAAGGGAGGAAGGTTGGAAGCGTATAAATATTTTAAGTTTGTAGTAGGTCTATTGTATAAATAAAATATGATATTTTTCTTTTAATATGCCAGTTTATCCCAAAAAATATAAAACCCAAGACATCGTTAATAAAAACAATTTAATCGAATAGTTACAGGAATCAATTGCATATTTTGAAATCTATAGTAATACTGCATAATGCAATCACTAAAATAATCAATAGAAACACAAATGCCATAGAAATCTAAATTATATGCACAATGTACATGAATAATCACATATATCAAATGTTATAGTCATATTGAAAAAATGCTATAAATAAATTAATACATAACTATAATCAATTGCTATTGTATCTAAATATTATTACATAAGAAAAAGTGCTATATTAAATGAAACCACCATAGCCGTGACATAAAACGCTATCGAAAATGGGGGACCTATTATCGCGGCCGATATCATAGCGCTTTTCTTAACGCTTTCGTATTAGTTAGATAGCATTTTTCGGGTGCTAAGAATACCCGTTTTTCCTGTAATGCGAAGGTTTCCCGAAAGATGACATCCACTGAACTTCCCGTATCCACTAATATCCTGGCACCACGACCAACTCGATAACGAGGGGATCGTTGTGCGGCTGATTGATGCAGGTTGTCTCGTTTTGCTCAAAAGAAATTATGTTATTTGGCAGGTTAACGGGCGTCGGCCAATTTGTGCTAACAACCGCCTTACGCTAGAATGCCTTGATCGAGCACACCGTATCCATGCAATATTGGGACTCCCATTATCATATTTATTCTCCTTCTGGGACCCGAAGGTGTCGCCTCGTTGGTTTGCCTTTCTCTCTTGAAAGAATCGCCGGTTCGGGTGGCCTGATTGGGCTGATATGTTTCGTCATTGCGGTCAAAATCTTTTAAGCTGACTGCATTGCCAAGTTCTCCTACCAGGAGTTTTGCCGCGAGTCTTGCGCCGAGGCTTCGATAATTCGCAGTTAGATGTCCGTACTAGCGGTGGTGTTCAGAATAGGACTTCTCGTCGTAAGTGCTGGTGTTTCTCTTCCATGTGTTCCATGGAAGTTTCCCGAAGCCGGCACATGTTTGATAGTTATGGGCGCCGTCGAAACCGAGCCCTTCATGATGAACAAATCCAATGTTCTGAGGATTCTTCCTGAAGCTTGCTGGGTTTCCGCTTGAAGTGTTATTACTGCCTAATGGTTTCGCAAATCTGTACATTTGGGACAGAACCTTCATTTCCTCTTCGTTGATTATAAATTTCGAGGCTCGATGCAGTGCGTCTTGGATCATCAATGGTTGATTTAGTGCAATTTCTTCTCGGAAACGTGATTCGTACCATAGTGACTTTCTCAATGTAATAAGAGCAGCTTTGTCACTCACGCCATCAACTTATGATACCACTTCTTTGAAATGCTCCATAAAATCCCGCAAAGGCTCCTTTGGTCCCTGAGATAGGGTCCATAGATCTGCATCGGAGGTTCCTTGATCCATGAACATGGAATAGTGCTTGAGGAAAGCAGCGGATAGCTGATTAATGTTATCGATGGAATTACGATCGAGTTGTGAAAACCATTCAAGAGCTGCCCCTTTAAGATATTCTACGAACAAGAGACAGAAGCCAGCATCCCTTTTGCTTTCGCTGAGGTTATCTCATCCCACTGCTATACGGAAAGCGATTATGTGTGCTTTGGGGTCTATCGTTCCTTCGTAAAATGGAATCTGAATTTTGCCAGGGTTGGAGACCCTTGCTATGGTTATTCGAGCCGTGAACGGAGTCTTATGTATCTCCTCCAATACGTGATCTATCTCGGGTGCCGAGCTGATTGCCTTATACATCTGAGATTTGAAAGCTTTAACTTCAAGAGTAGCTCGAGCCAAAGAAGCACGAATTTCGTCAAGTTCTCCACTATGGTCCCGACTGAATCCCCTTAACTGCGTTTGCTCGGGAAGCCGAACAGGATTCATCCTTTGAAGCTCGTCAGTGTATTGCGCCTGAGCCTAGAGGATGTTTTGCTCCTCTTCTATTAAGCTCCTTCTTTGGTCCGAGCCAAAATTGCCTACTCTGACTCTCGGCCCTATCAATGCCGAGGCAAACTCCGCGTCGGTGAGTGATGCATTCATATTTTAGCATCCTTATAGTACTTTTTCCTTAGCTTTTGCAGTCATTATACTTGCATTTTGCATCATTCTCCTCATTTTAGGTTCCATATAGCATAGGTTTTGTCTTACAGTCCTAGGTTCCATTATTGCATATGCATTGCATTTTGGGTCTATTTGAGGTATAATGGTTGTCTAGGAGTGAGTGGAACCAAGTGGAGTTGGATGAGCATCAAGAGGAATGAAATGAAGAAACACAAGAAATGGGACAGTGTCATCCTGAACTACCCAGCCTGTTACCTGGATCGATAAGCTGGGTCAATCAGATGAACACATAGCCAATTGGATCAAATGTTGGCTGGATCGACCCAGCCTGCTAACCAGATCAATCAGGAGGATTGATCAGATCAACACGGGACCAGATGGATCAGATGTTACCTGAATCGACCAACCTACTGCCTGGATCGATCAAGCGAGTCGATCAGATTGACACAGGGAGGAAAAACATCAATCTGATTGACCCATGTGGTTAGACTAGTCGATCTCCCAGACCGTTCAGACGGACGTTTCCTGCACAAACCCGGGTTTGTCCCGGGTTGACCCGGATACACTTTAATATGCATATATATAGTTTTAGAGACATAAACATCCTAAGCTTTTAGCTACTCTTTTATCCTTTGTGCTAAAGAAGAAATCCTTGGGTTCTTTGAATGCTTTGAGGATAAAGTCTCCATGTTTTATGCAAAGTTAGTGAAGTTTTCTTAATCTCTTTTCTTAATCTTTTCATTATGTCTTTTTTTACTTATGCTTTTATTGTTTTCATGATCATTAGTGAGTAGTTACTCTAGTGGACTATGGTTGGAGTAGATTAGGAGGTTTGACGTATGGTTAGTGATGCTTAGGTCTAGATTAGTATGATTTCCTATGATTTAGAGAGAACCCATAAGCTAGGATTGAAGTAATTAATCAAAACCTAGATCAAGTTTTTTCATGCCCGGAAGGTGTTTGTAAAAATGTCTAGGAGACTCTATATCATGCTTTTCATATCTTAGTCAATTGACACTTGATGTTTAAGGTGATTAGTAGACTTATATGGATTAGTAGATATATGCATAGACCAAGCTGATCGATTCAGGTAGAAGGCTGGGTCGTTCAGATGGACATTCTGCCCCTGTGTAATTCTGATCGACCCAGCTGATCGATCCAGAGAGCTGTCTTGATCGATCCAGGGAGTTGTCTTGATCGATCCATACAGCATTTTGGAGAAGGCATATTTCGGCCCTGTGTCATTCTAATCGACCTGGCTGATCGATCTAGCAAGCTGCCTTGGTTCTTCAGACCTACATTTTTGCCTCATCGCAATCAACATGGAGAGTTTCCTTTTCAACTTGGGTGGATCCATCATTGGCCTCAATACTCATCAATTGGCCGACTTCTTCTTCACTAGAGATGATACCACATAGGCTTGAAGGGGAGGGGGAGATAGGGTATGAAACATAGGAGTCCACCTTGTGGAGTATGGACTTCATGTTGTCAAATTCCATGCTTGCACCTATAGTAGCTAATAAAGGAGTACCAAGGATTAGGGGTAGCTCCCTTGATGGATCCATCTCCATCACCATGAAATTCGTAGGAACAATGCAATCCCAATCTTTAATGGATAATTTGCAAGAACTCCTAAGGGACACTTCGAAGTTGCATCCGCAAAGGTTAATGAGCAAGTGTTTTCCTTGAGTTCTTTCACCTTGAGAGCTTTAACCATCTCATAAGAGATTAAATTGACGCTTGAACCAGAGTCACACAAGGCATCTTTTAAATCCAAGTCTCCAAGAGAGCATGGAATGGAGAATGTACCCGGATTTTTCTTCTTTGCGAGGAGCATGGGCCCTTGTTTCTCCCCACACAAGGCTTCATATTTCTTCATAACATCCATTACCTTCCCTTGGCTGGCAAAAACATTCTTTATAAATTTCTTTTGAAGTGGTATTTGAGCAAAGTCATTACACTTGGGAAACTTCACTCCAATACCCTCCATATCATTCTTGAACCTCGTGAGGATTCTCTTGATCGTTTAGGAGAAAATCGGGTGTGCAAACGGAAGTGGTGGTTGGTATGGCGGAGATTCATAAGTGGGAACCTCATCAATTTTCTTCTTCTTAGGTTCACTCTCTTTTGGCACTTCATTTCTCTTAACAAAATCTTCAACATAGGGAGCCTCAAGATGCTTAGCCAACTCCTCTAAGTAGAGCTCATCCTCTTCATATTCTTGTCTTGTCATTGGTCCATGGTGAGCTTCCCATTCTTTTTCTTCATCCAAAATCACAACGTTGCAAAAAGACTTGGGTTAGATTCAGATTTATCCGGTAGAGTACCGCTTGGAGCCTTTGAACCAGAGGCAAATTGACCTAGTTGTAGGTCAATGGTCTTCACATGTGAAGCCAACCTTGTGATCTTGCCATCCAACTCTTGGTACATTCCTTCAATCCTATTATTGATCTCTAGGGATTTCTTCCCAATGTCTGCATTACTCTTGATTTGTCCATCCAACACTCTTTGTACCAAAGACTTGATTTCTTGCTCTTGTGGCGTGAGTTGAAAAGAAGTGCTAGCTTGACCTTGAAATTTTGTAGAAACTTGCTTTGGAAAGGTGTGCAAAGTCTCGGTTGGTTCTTGTTGAAAGCTTGTGATATTGTTCCTTATATTGGTTGTTCGTTGGTTGGAAATGAACTTGGCTAAAAACCATTTCTTGCACTCCTCCCACGTGGTGATAGAGGATGTGACTACACTCTTCTTCCATTGGGAGGCTTTGTCGCCTAGAGAAAATGGAAGGAGGGTAAGATTGATTACATCTTCTGAAACCCCGTTCATCTTCACGGTTCCACATAAACGATCAAAGTTATCCAAGAGCTTTATTGGATGTTCCATAGGCAATACAAAGAATCGATTATTCTGCACCATGTTGATGAGGCTAGACTTTATCTCTCAATTATTATTAGCGCATGGAGGTGGTCGAATGCCCATCCTAGTCCCATTAGTGAGGGATTCATCAAATGCATCCATCCTTCTTTCTTTCCTAGGAGGGTGAATTCGAGCTCTAGGTTGGTTCCCTAATCCAACTTCATGTTCTTCTCTTTCTTGGTGGTTTTCACCACCTTGGTTAACATGGTTTCCTTCCATGTTTAAACGCCTTAAGTGATCTAACCGCTCTCTTTCCCTTCTTGCTTCTGTTACTTGCCTCTCTAACCAATTGAAGTCAATCCTAGGATCAATATCACTTGGTGTACCTTTGCTTCTTGTGATCATACACCTACACAAGAGAAAGCAATACAAGAACAAGAGCGATCAAATAGTAAAAATAAAAATACAAACTTAGACTCCAAAGAATCCAAATCCTAATGCCTAATATAATACTCCCCGACAACGGCGCCAAAAATTTGATGTAGTAGAATACTTAGGTTCAAATGCTCAAATTAAAGGATGCTACTAAAACTTTAAACTATAAGTAATAAACCACAAGTGCATGGCAATGTCATTGTAATACTTAGAGGTCATTCTTCCGCAAGGAGTATGTTTTAGAACAGTAGGAATGCACGATACTAGTGAAACTAAGCCAATTCAAAGTTTATGTTTGGTAACCGATTCTATCAACGTATGCAATGATGCAATAAGCAATAAAAGTAGCTAAATAAAACAAAAACCATAAAAGAAAGCATGCATAAACAAACCAAACTTAAAGAAAGCAATTTAAAAGTGATTTAGAAAAGTCAACAAAAGCGAGCAAAGATGATCAAGAAAGATATATGCAGCCAAAATATGTTTCTTTACAAGCTCTTTTGCTTCGTCTAGGTTCATCTTCAACTTCTTCGACTTCATTTACTGAAGTGCCAGAAGTTCTTGCCTCCATTTCAGAGGTACTTGCGTCTCGTTGTTCACGAGTTCGCTTTCGAGTATTTTTATCCCTACATGGAAATATATGTTCAAGGAACGATGCATTCCTTGATTCCATAATTGTGTTCGTGTGTATATCTGGTATGTCTGACTGATATACCAGAAATCGATAAAGAGTGTTGTTGTGTGTATAGCTGATAAAAATAAAATATACAATTTTAGGCCCAATGTGACCATTTTAGAAGGTGGTATAGCCATTTTTGCTAGGCACCCCACACTTTCAAGTATTTGTACGATGGTACTTTATCTTTCCAAACTTCATATGGTGTTTATCAGTGACTTTATGCGGTATCTTGTTGAAGATGTAATCGTGGTAAGCAATGCTTCCCCCCCACATTTTTTGGGATAACCCAGATTCCTGCAACATCGCATTCATCATCTCTTTCAAAGTTCGGTTTTTTTGTTCTGCAACTCCGCTAGATTCAGGTGAGTAGAGAGCGGTTGTCTGATGTATAATGCCATTTTCTCTGCATAATGCGTTGAATGGTTCATTATATCCATCTCGTCTATCACTTCTAACTATTTTAATAGTTTTCTGAAGCTGGTTTTCTACTTCGAGTTTGTACTCTTTGAATTTTTCCAGCCCTTCATCTTTGCTATGTTACTGTTATTCTAAGGTGACTTAAAATCTAAGTGTAAACAAAAGGGCCAAAAATAAAGAAAAAAATTCTAACCCCTCATATCTAAGGGAAGGGGAACGATATAAGCTCTGTATTTTCTTCAAGAAGGGCCCAAGTTAGATATAGTATCACAGGCCGGACTATGGTTCACATGTGGGGGTACAGACAGTATAGCTTAGGAATATTTCATTTTTCTTGTTGTATCGGGTTTGAAACTTATATAAATGAGTCATAAGGGTTTGTAATTCATAATCCACATAATCAATAAAACCCTAGACAAAGGGGTATTCACCTCAATATTGCTTTCTCTCTATATTTCGTTTCTTCTATAATCTTTCATAAGGCCGAATTGACAACAATTGGTACCAGAGCATCAGGCTAGGGTTGTGATTCTAGGGCGATGGCTGGAGGAGTAAGTTTTCTTAAGTTCGAGATTCCGCGATTCGATGGTAATGGAAACTTTGGGCTTTGGCAACAGCGGGTGAAAGATCTGCTGAAACAGCAGGGTATTAAGAAGACGATGTTAGATGCAAAGCCAGAAGCGATCACACAGGATGATTGGGATGATATGCAGAAGAGGGCCGTCTCGACGATTCATCTGTGTTTTTCAGACGAGATTACTCATCAAGTAATGGATCTTACAATTTCGGAAGCTATGTGGGATAAGTTAGAGAAGTTGAAGTATATGTTGAAGTCGCTGTATATTAAACAGAAGTTATATGGGTTAAAGATACCTGATGGAGGTGATCTTGTACAGCATGTTAACTCGTTTAAGCAAATCATTGGTGTTCTGACGTGTGTGGATGTAAAGATTGAAGACAAAGATAAAGCCATGATTCTCTTGTGTTCTCTACCCCCTGCATATGAGAACCTATTGACAGCTTTAACGTACGATAAGGAAACGATAAAACTAGAGACTGTCACTGCATCGTTCCTATCTCATCACGAGCGATGACAGAACAGTGGTTCACAGAGGTCTCAAGGCGATGGATTGTATGTAAACTATAACCACGATAGGGAGAGATGGAAAGAGAAGCAGATAGGAGGTAATACACTACAAGAAAACAGATGATTAAGGACGGAAGTTAAGGACATCACATTTTTGTCGTTATGTAATGTCATGTTAAGGCCATATATAAGACATCTTTTGGGAGTTATCATTTAATCGTCGTTACTTTACGACATTAAAATATGTCGTTAACTAATGTCACTTTAACGACACATTAACGATGTCAAAGGAAATTATATCGTAATGTTGTCGTTAAACTAACAACACACATAATGTCGCTATATAGCGACACAATAACTATATTTCCAAGCGTTGTAAATGTTACCGACATTTTTCCGATCATATATGCACACAAAAAACATGTTTGTAACTACCTTACACCAAACTTACATCATATGTCGTTAATATGTCGTTATTTTGTCTTTAGTCGGAAAAGTTTGCCTGTATAAAAAAAAACCAGATGTATAGTTGTGAAATCTGGAAAACTAAATTAAAACCGAAAATGTCATCTTCTAGATCAAATGTTTTTCAATCTCAACAATGGATATATTCGCGAATCAACCCAGAGACGGGCAAGATGACGGATGAATTCAAGCGCGGCTTGCAAGATTTTATGAATTTTGCAACAAACCAAGAGACATGCATCGAAAGCGGTAACCTTGTCTGTCCTTGTATTAAATGTAGAAATGGTAGGTAACGATCGATTAATAAGGTTTCAAGGCATTTATATCGTAATGGTTTTACACCTAATTACTTTGTTTGGCTTTCACACGGTGAAGATTTTATTGATCCACCAAGTAGTGGTACTAGGCATACTGTTGATGGTTATCAGAATGAACCTAGTTATAGTACTGGCGGTTATAATCAGGAATATACGGATGGGGGGAATAGATTTGCTGAAATGGTGACTGATGCATATCATGGGTCAGTTAATGTAGAGAACGTGGCGGAAGAACGAAACGTAGAAGCGAGAGGGTTTTATGAAATGTTAGATGCTGCTAATCATCCAATCTATAATGGTTGTAGAGAGGGTCATTCTGCATTATCATTGTCTGCTAGGATGATGAATATTAAAACATATTATAATATGCAAGAAGGTTGTGTTGATGCATGGTCGCAACTATTCAAAGAATACTTGCCAGAAGACAACCTAGCACCTGAGACGTACTACGAAGTACAAAAGATGGTATCGGGGCTTGGCTTACCATTCCAGATAATCGATGTATGCATTAATAATTATATGATTTTCTAGAAAGGTGATGTAAAACGGGAAGAGTGTCGATTTTGCAAGAAGGCCACATTTCAACCTACGACTGGACGAACTAGAGTTCCGTACAAGCGGTGTGGCATTTACCAATAACTGACAGGCTGCAAAGACTATATCTGTCTGAGAACATGGCAGGAGCAATGAGATGGCATGCCGAACACTCTACCGATGGAGAAATATCGCACCCATCTGATGCGAAAGCTTGGAAACACTTCCATTCGATCTATCCAGACTTTGCTTCTGAGAGGCGGAATGTCTACCTTGGTTTATGTACAGATGGATTCAATCCGTTTGGAAAATCTAGGCAAAACTACTCTTTATGGCCAGTTATCTTGACTCCGTACAATCTTCCACCTAGTTTGTGCATGAAACGGGAATTCTTATTCCTGTCAATCTTAGTTCCTGGTCCAGAGCATCCAAGTCGATCTCTAGATGTATTTTTGGAGCCGTTAATACATGAGTTAAACGAGTTGTGGCATAATGGGGTTTGTACATTTGATATATCCCAACAAGAATGTTTTACAATGCATGCAGTACTAATGTGGACCATAAGTGACTTTCCAGCATACGGGATGTTTTAATAGTTTTAAATTTTGATTACTTACAGTTTATTTGTCGAGGAACTTCGAACATCGTACCCATACTTGTCTAATGATCAAGTGGAGAACTTAAAAGATACTGATTTCGCCGGGTGGTTAAAATACTATGTAAGTGAATGCATTCTTGAGGAGGATATACAAAATTAATTCTGATTTTTCTCATAAAAATACTTTTTCAGGTTGAAAAATTTTGTCCTGGAGCATTTCCTACGTGGTTTGAAGAGTTTGTAGAGGGGCTGCCATTGCAAGTTACAAGTTCTCCAACATATTTCACTCGTGGGTTTGAATTTCACACAGTTAACCATGGAAGAGGAAAATCTATTGTCAACTACGGCATAAGCGTCAAAGGGGACTCAAGACTTCTATGGCATAATCAAAGAAATCATTGAAGTAACATACATTGGGCTCGTTAATATGAAATCTGTTATTTTTAGGTGTGAGTGGTATGACCCCGTTCTCGGACGTGGGACACGAAAGAATAATTTAGGAGTTATTAACGTGAACTCTGTCCGTCGATATGACAAATATGACCCATTCATTCCTGCATCTCAAGCAGATCAAGTGTGTTACATTCCTTACCCTCGTGTGAAGAAGAAAACCGATCCATGGTTAACTGTCATTAAAATCAATCCTAGAGGAAGAGTAGAAGGAGTTTCAGAGCAAGATCCCCCTATGCAGCAAGGTACCATCCAAGAAATTCTACCAATTGCTCCGATGCTGGAAGAGACGATGTTAGCTGATTTACAAGACCAAGAATTAGAAAACCTTTGGGAAGATTCTGGAGAAGTAGATGATGATTTAGAAAAACTTCTTCTGAATCCGAATAAAATTTGTGACGAGGTAGCAGAGTGGAGTGGTATGAATCCATGTTCTTTTGACTAAGTCTTTGTTTCTCTTTAACTTTGAGTTCGCAAATAACATAGTGGAGCACTAATTCCTATGTTTTAGGATCAGTCCCACATTTCTCTTTCCATGTTTTCCATTTTGTTTGTGTTTCCCAGTTTGTAATCTAAATTACTCAAAGACAATTTGTGTTCTTAGGTTATGTCTTAGTTACCATTGGATTAGCGGCGTTTTATATGCTATATGGTCGTTATTGTGTCGCTACTTAGCCTCCCAGTAATGACATATCTTATATAGCTTGTCGCTAATATGTTGCTAATTACCATTGGATTAGCGGCGTTTAATATGGTATATTGTTGTTATTGTGTTGCTAATTAGCCTCACAATAACGACATATCTTTTAAGTACGTCGTTCATACATTGCTAATTACCATTGGATTAGCGGCGTTTAATATGGTATATTGTCGTTATTGTGTTGCTAATTAGCTTCACAATAACGACTTCTCTTATAAATGTGTCGTTCATCCGTTGCTAATTACCATTGGATTAGCGATATTTTATAAGGTATATTGATGTTATTGTGTCGCTAATTAGCCTTGAATTAACGATGCTTTGATGCCCTAAACCCCGAATCATTACCTTAAACCTCAAAGTATAAGAAAACAATCCAATTTCTAACGTTTATGAACGTTTATTATAAGTGTTGGACACTTGGACTTGGTTCATAATCTAATATACTATTATTATAATATAAGAATCTCTTAAATTCCAACCTCATAGAAAAAATAGTAGTAACAAGTGCAACACTTTTATAGTTTATGTTCTTATTCATACCCTTGCAAGATATTATCTTCATTAAAATCGGAATATTAATCGTTTTGCATAATATGATAACTATTTTTAATGTACATGTACATGTTATATGAAAAAATTCCCCTTTCAAATTTAAAAAATCGAATTAAAATAATTTGAGGCATTAGTAACGACTATTACCGACAGAGCGTGTATAAGTCGTCGCAATTGCGTCACTAAATAGCAACGTAGTAATGACAAAATTCATGGAAATTGGTAAAGTTGTCGATACGATATCGTAAGGTAACAACGGATTAACTACGACTCTTAATTAGTTCACCCGCCACAATATATTTTCATTTCCCGCTTCTGAAATTTCACGAAGAAACTTGAAATGAAAAAGACCCAATATTAGTTGACAAAGTTAAAGCTCTTTCTTTCTATCTCCTTCATCCACGAAGATATTCTCTCCTTCGCCGAAAACCCTAACTGCTCACAATCCACAACATCACAGACGGGACTCGCCGAGTTAGCTAGCGGAGACTACGATCTTTCATCGACAGAGAAGGACTACGGTGTTTGGTAAGTAAATTGTGTTCCTTAAGAAATAGTTTAGTATTCATATATATAAGCGGATAGGGTCAAAATCAAAACAGATGACTACTTTGTGGTTCTTCTATGTCTCTGTTTGTTGTGTGATTTGCGATGGGTTTTTAACATTCCAACAAATTTTATTTGGGTTTAAGCAAAAACTTTGTGGTTCTTCTATGTCTCTGTTTGTTGTGTGATTTGCGATGGGTTTTTAACATTCCATCAAATTTTATTTGGGTTTAAGCAAAAACTTTGTGGTTCTTCTATGTCTCTGTTTGTTGTGTGATTTGCAATGGGTTTTTAACATTCATTCCATCAATTTTTGTTTGGGTTTAATCCAATTTTTGTTTGTTCTAGAAGTTGTATTGTTGTTTATACATTATTCTTCTGAGTTTTCCAGAATCATAATAGCTAAGATTAGTTTACTACTTTTTCAGATATAAATGGCTTCTCAAAGGAACACTGTCACTGATTACATGGCCCAACGAAAAGGTGGAGCACCATTTGCAGTGTCCGGTATGGGTGCTCGTTTTGTATCTCAGACTACAAGTCGTGCCCAGACACCAATTGCAGCCCCTCGTACTGGTGCTACTTCTACAGCAGAGTCGGCACCGCTGTCCTCCTCAGCGACTCCTTCAGCGAGTGAAGCAGACGAGGATGATATAGATCCAGAGACGTAGTCATCAGACAATGTTTTATCTCGGATGACTCTTGAGGATCTACTTCTTAGCCCGGGCCGGCACAACATGTTAAAGCTGGTGCCTCCTTCTGACAATGCACAAGCAGAATATGGTGCATGGTAATTATTATAATTTATAAATCCTAATGTATATTATGTAGATTTTAGTACTTTCTACTCTAATAACTATTTTAACCATGTAATTCGCAGGTTCCACTTAAATCATACAGTTGCAGGGCAGATCAGGGAGATCATAGAGGCGGATTTCAGAGGATTGTATTACAACATGACTCACACCGCACTCGAAGTGCAATGGCGTTGGTTTAAGTCATTTGCGGTAACTTTTTTTATTTTATACTGAATACTGTTATTTTTAAAATAATTCTTTAATTTTTTTGTTGCAACGTTTTAATTGGGATATCGTGCACACGGAGATTATCCGAAAGAAGTTCAAGACCCAAGCGAGAACGCAACTATGTGGTTTAGTTTCGGATTGGAAAAGGCGTATGAAGAAACCTAAGTTTATGGGGAACACTCTCTGGAAAATATTCCTTGTTCACTGGAAGACTGAAGACCACAAAGCTAGGAGTGACAAGAATTCTAAGGCGAGGAAGAGCAATAAATCTCGCCACTGTACAGGGCAGAAGGCTTTTATTCGACGACGTCATGAGATGGTAAACTATTTTCAGTTTTAAAAATTGTTAAACAGACAAATTGTTTACAAACATTTTTTCTTACGTTTTAGCGAAATGAAAATGGCGAGTTTCCTTCACACGTCGAACTCCTCGAAGACACACACAAGAGGAAGTCTGATGGTGTTGTCATTGATCCGATGACTATTGAAATTTTAGAAACCTGTAACAGGAAGGCTGAGGAGCGATTATCTCAGATGCCGGCAAGTGAGGATGGATCTGACCAAACTCGGGAACTAACAAAGGCCGAGATAGATGCTCTATTTAAAGAGGTAGTTTTCTTAATTATATAAATAACTATTATATCTTTTCTGTTTATGGATTTGTGAGCTTTCCTTCTTGCTTTGGTTTTCGGTGAGTTATGTGACTAAATATTTACACTAGCTAATATGTTTTCTTTGTTTTACGTACAGACCATCCCGATTAAAAGAGGACGTTGGTATGGTATGGGTTCAGTTTCGGAGTGTATTGTAGCTTCCTCATCCTTCACTCCGAGCCCTGTGATTACTACTCTTCAGACGCGGCTCCAATCAACTCATGATGAACTTGATGCGACAAAAGAGGTCGTAACACGACAAAGAATTGATTTTGAGGGGCAGATAGCAGCAATGAAGGAGGAGAACGAGAAGCGGTTCAAAGAATTCGAGGAGCGGTTCTTTAACCATTAGCATTTGTTTACAACTATCAAAACTATTTAATTTTGTTGTCTAATACTTTTAAAACTATTCTAATTTTGTTGTTTACTACTTTCAAAACTATTTTAGTTTTGTTGTTTAATATAAGTATATTTTAAATTTTCAAATCTAATTAAATATTTAGATTTTATTTATAATTATTTTACATTTTTAAATAATATTTTTGACAAATTTAAGTTGTCTGTTGCTCAACTGTCGTTATTTAACCTCAACATCTTTGATACTATATTAACGACAAAATAACATAATGTCTTTAAATATCTACATGAACATTTGTCGCTAATTCATATTTTTATTAAGACATCTTAACGACACGTCCAATGTTGGTGATTAGCGACAAAATAATCTGTCGTTAATTAGCGAGACCAAATATGATGTTAAGTTACATTATGAAGAATTGTTGTTAACACGTTGTAAATTAACGACAATTCCCGCGTCATTAAGTAGCGACAATTTATAGACATGATATAAAACGTCGTTGACGTGCGACACATTAACGACAAAAAAGGACGACATACGATTAACGACACTTTGTGATGTGTCGTAATATCATCGTTAAACGGTAATAACGACATAATAAGGACATATACCAGCGTCCTTATTCATCTGTTTTCTTGTAGTGATAGCAGAAGCAAATCAAAGCCAAAAGTCGGGAATAAGGCTATCTGCAATGGTTGTGGCAAAACATGTCACTTCAAAAGAGATTGTCCTGACAAGAGACAGAACGGTAACAGAAATTTGCAGTATTTTACAAAATCTGCAAACGTGGTACAGGAAACGGAAGATTCTGAGGATACTCACTTTGATATGCTCGCTGTAACATCAGGGAAAAATGCAGATTCTTGGATGCTTGATTCAGGCGCTTTATTCCATATGACCTCGAACAGGGAATGATTTGAGACGTACAAGGCTGGAAATATTGGGTCAATTCAGTTGGCATATGACAAAGTTTGTAATATCGTGGGCGTTGGACAAGTCAATTTTCGTATGCAGGATGGTACAATCAGGACGCTAACTAATGTACGATATGTTCCAGTGGTAAAGAAGAATATGATCTCCATGGGTATTCTCCACAGAAACGGATTCAGATTCAGTGCTGATGAAGTTGAAGATATGTCGAAGGTTAGTAAAGGAGGTGTGACAGTGATGAAGGGACTGTTTACAGCTGGAAACATATATAGATTGATGGGAAGCATGGTTGGAGGCGGAGCTGCAGCTGCGGAATCTGAATCTGATAAAATGGCTATATGGCATATGCGTATGGGGCATATTGGAGAGCATGGTTTGAAGAACTCCATTAGAGGGGTCTTCTGGATGGAATGATGAGCTGCAAGATGGATTTCTCTAAGTTCTGTGTGATGGGAAAGCAGTCCAAGGTGTCTTTCAAGACAGGTGAACACACGACAAAAGGTTATGTCCATTCTGATGTGTGGGGACCAACTCGGAAACTGTCATTGGGAGGATCAATGAACTTTGTTTTATTCATCGATGACTTCTCCAGGAAGGTTTGGGTGTACTTCTTGAAGCATAAATATGAAGTATTCGAAAAATTCAAGATTTGGAAGGCTGAAGTAGAGAACCAGACAGGGAGAAAGGTAAAGTTTTTGAGATCAGATAATGGCACAGAGTATACTGATGGCGCATTCCAGAAATTTTGTGAGGAGCATGGTATTCAGAGGCACTTTACAGTGAGAAAAACACCTCAGCAGAATGGTGTCGGTGAGAGAATGAACCATTTGATTGAAGAGAAGGCTAGGTGTTTAAGGTTGACTGCATGACTATCAAAATAGTTCTGGGCAGAGGTAGTAAACATGGTGGTTTATCTCATCAATAGATCGCTGTTGGGGTCAGTTTTCACCCCATCGAGATCAACTGCTAAAAATACTATGGAGGAAAGTAAGCGACGAGCCAAAACTTGGCTAGGCAATGGAAAAAGCAGGAGACGAGCCAACACCCCTGTTGGCTCGGAAGCAGGGAGAATCGGTGACGAGCCAAACTTGGCTCGGCATCACGAAGCAGAAGGAGACGAGGCAAACTTGGCTCGGCAGCATGAAGCAGAAGGAGACGAGCCAAACTTGGCTCGGCAGCATGAAGCAGAAGGAGACGAGCCAAACTTGGCTCGGCAGCATGAAGCAGAAGGAGACGAGCCAAACTTGGCTCGGCAGCATGAAGCAGAAGGAGACGAGCCAAACTTGCTCGGCAGCATGAAGCATAAGGAGACGAGCCAAACTTGGCTCGGCAGGCGTGAAGAAGTGAGTGACGAGCCAACACCCCTGTTGGCTAGGCAGCAGGAAGAAGTGTGCGACGAGCCAACATCTTGGCTAGGCAGCAGGGTGAAATGGTGACGAGCCAACATCTTGGCTAGGTAGGAGGGTGAAATGGTGACGAGCCAACATCTTGGCTAGGCAGCAGGGTGAAATGCTGACGAGCCAACATCTTGGCTAGGCAGCAGGGTGAAATGGTGACGAGCCGAGATCTTGGCTAGGCAGCAGGGTGAAATGGTGACGAGCCAACATCTTGGCTAGGCAGCAGGAAGAAGAAGTGACGAGCCGACATCTTGGCTAGGCAGCAGGGTGAAATGGTGACGAGCCAACATCTTGGCTAGGCAGCAGGAAGAAGAAGTGACGAGCTGACATCTTGGCTAGGCAGCAGGGTGAAATGGTGACGAGCCAACATCTTGGCTAGGCAGCAGGAAGAAGAAGTGACGAGCCAACATCTTGGCTAGGCAGTGGAATGAGTAGGAGACAAGCCAAATACTTGGTGACGAGCCAACATGTTGGCAAACCAGCAGAACGGTGACGAGCCAGCATGTTGGCGAACCAAAACCCTCAGCTCGGCATCAAGGAGAAATGGGCGACGAGCCAGCCCATCGATGATCCAACAAAGCAACAAGCCCAACGTCTTAGATAGAATGAGGCAATGAGCCACAAGACATTGGTGGGCCGAGGCGATGAGGCAAAGAAAGAAGCCCATGAAAACCATAGAGGAAATTCCGAAGAATAAGGAAGTTTTCCTTTCTCGTTTAGGAAGAAACCCAGCCGACCTATTTGTGTATAAATAGACAATGTACCTCTTCGAAAAGGGGATCCGAAAATTGACCTAGCTAAACGCTTATTACTTTACAAACAGCTTTCGAAATAGCTTGAATAAAATCTCCATCTTTGGATCTCGGTTTCTTGGTTTCTTTACATAGAAGTTTGTCGAATCCCTAAATCTCTTTACAAGTTTTTGATTGTGCGAGTTTCGACTCCCACAATTTGGCGCCGTCTGTGGGGATCCACTCAAACTTTCTGACACCTTAGAACCACTTATTACGAGATCTGAAGCGATGACTACCGACGGAGACCGAAGTGGTGACGATGCGAGCAACACCGGCGTCGATCCTCCTAGACAGGAACCAATCTGCCTCCAGCGAACACGGATGGCACCACAGAAACTCTAACAGAATGAAGAACATGATGACCGCGTTGCT
>OVBL01000072.1:0-65232 GCA_900406555.1 Pseudoturritis turrita
AAAGCATCAACACACTCTGCGATTCACAGCTGGTGGTAAACCAATTCAATGGCAAATACGAAGCACGAGATGAAAGGATGGAGGCGTATCTAAAAATTGTCCAAGAGCTAGCTGCAAAATTCAAGGAATTCACACTTACTCGAATACCCCACGGAGAAAACAGTTTGGCGGATGCACTGATAGCACTTGCATCCACCTCCGACCCAGGCTTAAAGAGGGTCATCCCGGTGGAGTTCATCGAGCACCCGAGTATCAGCACCTCTGATTATGTCAATGCAATAATCCAGCTCAAGCAGCTAGGCGAGCGCAAGATTTACCCGCAAAATCTACAATCGCAATGGACGAAGATCACGCAAGCATGCCTCCAATTGAACATGATCATGCGGCTGACATGGAAGTAGAAACTAACAGCGATCCTTCTCCCGAGAACGATGTAACCGGGATGAACAAAGATCAGCAACCAATAAATGGGAAATATGGCTGCGACGAAGAATGGATGGACGAAATACGAGGCTACATCGCTGATGGCAACCTTCCATCCGACAAATAGGCAACTCGTAAACTACGAGCTCAAGCAGCTCGGTACATTTTACTTTACGAGAATGTCTTTAAATGGAGATTCTCGGGACCATTGTTGGCCAGCGTAGAAGGGAAAGAAGCCAGGCGAATCATGGAAGAAATTCATAGTGGATCTTGCGGCAATCATTCTGGCGCACGAGCACTCGCAATCAAAATAAAGTGTCACGGCTACTTCTGGCCGATTATGGTAAAGGACTGTGACAAGTTTTCTGCCAAGTGCGAAAAATGTCGGCGACATGCACCGATAATCCATCAAGAACCCGAAATGTTGTCTTCGATTTCGGCGTCCTATCCATTTATGAGATGGTCCATGGACATCGTCGGACCTCTACACCAATTTAAGCAGAAATGTTTCCTACTTGTTCTAACGGACTATTTCTCCAAATGGGTTGAAGCAGATTTCTACACCAAAATAAAGGACGCACAAGTGGAAAACTTTGTATGGAAAAACATCATCTGCCGACATAGAGTTTCATACGAGATAGTCACAGATAATGGATCACAGTTTATCTCGACGAGGTTTGAACCTTTCTACGAACAATGGAAGATTTGACTCAGCAAGTCCACGCCACGATATCCGCAAGAAAACATCCAAGCCGAAGCAGTAAACAAGACTATCCTTGACGGCTTGAAGAAACGCCTTAACAAAAAGAAGGGTTGATGGGCCGACAAACTCGAGGGGTACTTTGGTCTCATCGAACGACTCCACGAGGTGCTACAGGAGAGACCCCATTTGCCCTCGTTTACAGAACATAATGTGTTATTCCTCCGGAGATACATTTCCCGTTGTAGACTTCTCCCCAAACAAAAAGGGTGAATCATCTACTACTACTTGACGAGCTAGACTTTGTCAACGAAAGACGCGACTAAGCACTGATCCGGATTCAAAATTATCAACAAGCAATGGCTAAGTACTACAACTCTAATGTTCGAAACCAGAGGTTCTACGAAGGAGACTTAGTTCTAAGGAAAGTCTTCCGGTACACAACAGAAACGAATGCTGGGAAGCTAGGAGCGAACTGGGAAGGACCTTATAAAATCACCAAAGTAGTTCGCCCAGGGGTCTACAAGCTCGCTAACATGTCCGACATGCCAATTCAATGATTCTGGAACGCAATCCATCTGAAGAAATACTATCACTAAGTCATATCAAATACGAACTACGAGGCGGCTTGATCCCCAAAAAGGGTACGTAGGCAACTCATCCTAGGGTGGGTTCAGCTGCCCCCTCCTTAAAAAGGGGGGGAGTGGGTACGTATACGTGTATACTCCCATTTCTATACATTTTTCTTAAACACCAATCAAGACAAGTCCCTTGACTTATGGACTATCTCGAAAAATATCAAGCTTTAACTAAAACAGACTCTTCGATATAATTATCAAACTCGTTGTTGCTGGCCACAACAACGAACTAATACATCCTAAATATATCTTTTCTACAACATCTTCAATGGATATTTAAGCGCGCTATGTTTATTATCAGAGCGTACATGTTGAAAGAAAACATGCTCGTAACCTTGAAGTAAACATCTAAACCCAGCAAATATAATGCTGGTCGTAACATCTATGTTTATGATCGGAGCAAGCATGTTGAAGGATAACGTGCTTGTAAACTGAGATAAACATCTAAACCTAGCAAATAGATCACTAGTCATAACATCTAAACCTAGCAAACAAATCGCTAGTCATAACATCTAAATCTAACAAACAGATCGCTAATAATAACATCTAAACCCTGTTTCTGGTCGTAACATCTATGTTTATGATCGGAGCAAGCATGTTGAAGGGTAACGTGCTTGTAAACTGAGGTAAACATCTAAACCTAGCAAACAGATCGCTAGTCATAACATCTAAACCTAGCAAATAGATCGCTAGTCATAACATCTAAACCTAGCAAATAGCTCGCTAGTTAACATCTAAGCCCACTAAACAAAATGCTGGTCGTAACATCTACGTTTATGATTGGAGCAAGCATGTTGAAGGATAACGTGCTTGTAAACCGAGGTAAACATCTAAACCTAGCAAACAGATCTCTAGTCATAACATCTAAACCTAGCAAACAGATCGCTAGTCATAACATCTATACCTTGCAAACAGATCGTTGGTCATAACATCTAAACCTAGCAAACAGATCGCTAGCCATAACATCTAAACTCAACAAACAGATCGCTGGTCACAACATATCAAAAAATATTAAGTACCAAGCATACATTACCTCAGTGACAATTTGTCGAATCTTGGCAATACGATCTAAAATCAGTGATCTCGGTATTATGAACAAGAACGAGCTAAGACAGTCAATACATAACAGCTCAAAGCACGGCAACACAAAAAACATAGACAGAGGAATCAAAAATGCCACTAAAGTAATTTCCCAAAGGTCGAGATGATACAAAGCACTAATAAATCCCACAGAGGGGAAAATGTAGTTTAAAAAAAAAACAAAACAAAGAGCTCTGTCTTCTGCGGCTACTCTCGCGAGCTCTTCAGAGATAGGAAAGCCGACCTCCTTCACCCGATCAACGATCTCAATAAACACCATATGTCATGCGACAAAAGCATCTCGCAAACCAATACAAGTAACATCTCTCACATCCAGGTTGATATTCCTGCTCGACGGCTAAATGCGGAAATGGCAAGTCTGGACAGTCATGATATTGCCACGTTGGTACAAAGGAGTTATTCACGAACGAATAGAAAGCTACAACCGTGTCCAGAGTCCCTTCCCTAAGCCGGGTGAGTTCGTCAAAATCACCTTTAGCATGAATATCGACACATAACTTGAGAAGTTGTGCAGCCCTTTTCGTGCTACCAGCGCATACACACAACATTCCACACAAATAGGTCGCATTAGCGCTGAAAGGGATAAGCCGTTCCAAAAGCTCCATAGATGCGTTGATGTCATGTTGCGTGGTCACGAGTCTTACAGCGTCATAATAAAAATAGTAGCTGGGTTCCCGGCGTCCAAACACCTTACAAAGAAACTGCGATACGCCCTGTTGTTGGGGGTAAATTTCCACCCCATCGAGATTGACCGCTGAACCCAGCAGGAGAGTAGATGGGCCGAACCAGCTTCGGTGGAAGACGACAAGTCAAAACGCCAACGACGAACCAAAACACCAGTGATTAGCCAAAGTGTTGGCGACGAGCCAAAGTGTTGGCGACGAGCCAAAATGTTAGCGACGAACCAAAATGCCGACGACGAGCAAAAGTGTTGGCGAAGAGCTAAAATGTTGGCGAGAAGCCAAAATGATTGGCAACAAGCCAAAATATTGGCGACAAGGCAAAGTGTAGGAGACGAGACAAAACGCTGGCGATGAGGCAAAGTGTTGGCGACGAGACAAAGTGTTGGCACGAGCCAAAGTGTTGGTTACGAGCCAAAGTGTTGGCGACGAGCCAAAACGCCAGTGACAAGGCAAAGTGTTGGAGACGATCCAAAACGCCGGTGACGAGCCAAACTGTTGGCGACGAGAAAAAGTGTTGGCGACGAGCCAAAATGTTGGCGATAAGCCAGTGTTGGCGACGAGCCAAAATGTTGGCGACGAGCCAAAGTGTTGGCGACGAGCCAAAGTGTTCGCGACGAGCCAAAATGTTGGCGACGAGCCAAAATGACAAGCCAAAATATTGGCGACGAGCCAAAGTGTTAGCGACGAGCCAAAGTATTGGCGACGAGCCAAAATATTGGCGACGAGCCAAAATATTGGCGACAAGCCAAAATATTGGCGTCAATCCAAACAGGTGACAAGCTAAATAAATAAAGACTCAAATAAGATGGAGAGGCGACAAGCCGGACCTCTGGTGATCCAGCGAAGAATCAAGCCCAACATCTTGTTGGGTCGAGGCAACGAGCCACAAGAGGGGTGGGCCGAATTAGCAAGTCAAAGTAAGAAACCCAGACCCGAACCGACTTAGAAAAAACAGGGAAGAAATAAAATCCCGAAGAATAAGGAAGTTTTCCTTATCGTTGTAAGAATAGCCCTAACCGACCTAAGACTTATATATAAACACATGTACATCCTTTGAGAAAGGGATCAGCAATTTTACATAGCAAACACTTGTGATTTTTTCTGCAACAGCTTTCTAAACATATTAAATAAAAACACCATCTTTGGATCTCTTTTCTTGTGTTTCTTTTCATAGAAGTTTTTTGAATCCCTAAATTTTCCTTACAAAATTTAGTTGTGCGAGTTTTGACTCCCACACCCGTCTAGAAGAATTTTATTTGTGTCCTCGCACAAGTCGTCGATACAAAGTTCCTTCAGGACTTCACAACTGTACACTATATCTTTGGCAATCCGCCCTAATCGGACGATGTGTCCAAGTCTCCACAAGGTGAGACGGCCAAGTTTTTGTATGATGACAGAAATAATATCCGAAAGAAGCTCTGGTATCTCCATGTCAACGAACAACAAAAGAAAGAGAAGAAGAAGAGTTTCTACCTTTTTCGGGAGAAGATTAGAATGGGAAAACTAAAACCTGAAGACTAATATTTATAGGAGGAGCACAATGCCCTAGGAGCAACAATTAACCTAGGAGGCATGCCGGGGAAGAATCGAGGCATCTCTTAGATGTCTCGTCAAAAGGTATGGCCCAATATGCACGTGTCAGCCAAAAAGGAACGTGTTGATTCATAATCCGTGTCGACTAGCATACGTCTACCGACCTCTTCTGTCGCTTGACAATTCCACAGCTCGGCACAATATTTTCGCCGAACTAGTTACGACAATCCCAGTGTCGAACACTTTTACCTCGTCACTATCAAAACAAAAACTAACGAGCTAGGGGGCTAACTGTTGTGGTTATATCCCACCTAACTGGGATCTATAGGCAAAAATGGCTAAGTATGGGCATACACATGTCAAGCCGGTAAAGAGGAAGGACGAGGCGAGGGGTGAGTAGGAACGACGAGCCCAAAACCGAGACGAAGCAACGATGTTGTAATTCTCATCTATATCAGTGATGTAGGTCGGTGTTCCCGAGATACAATGAGCCGAACCAACCTGAGAAGCCCATAACTTTATGCCGGACTAGAAGGTTTATGAAAAAAGGGAAGATAATCATAAAGAAAGGAAAAGAGAGAAGAAAAAGGAAAGTTTCCTTATCAGTTTAGGGCAAATGACTGCCGACTTATATTACATATAAATACACATGCACTTGTACCCTAAAGGGGGATCCGCAACTTTTGACCTAGCAATAATACTTAGCTTTTTCTGAACAACCTCTGTATTCGAAGTTCTTTGACATATCAATAAATAAAAACAATCTTTGGATCTCTGTTTTTGTGTTTCTGTTCATAGAAAACTTTTGGAATCCCTAAATTATTTCCTAACAAATTTAGTATTGTGGTTTTCGACTCCCACATTCATCATGTTTAGGAACTATTCATCTAATGGATTATGGGTAGGATTAGATTAAGGTTGATTGATGATTGATTAATGATGTTTAGGTTTAGAATCTTGTGATTTCCTATGTTTAGAGTGAACCCAAAGCTAGGATTGACTTTGCTAATCAAATCCTTGATCATGGTCTTTTCATGCCCGGAAAGTGTTTGTGAAAATGTCTAGACCAACTCTAAACATGCTTTCTACATCTTAGCCAATTAAAACTTGATGATTAAGGTGGTTTGTTGACTTATTGGACATATGCATTAAGATCATTAATCATTTTAATTGCAATTGAGAAATTAGCTTAATTAGATTATTAGTGTTAGGATTAGTCTCATGGTAGTGAACTAGTCTATTTTATGGGATCCATGGCTTGGAATTGAACTTTATTGCTTGTCCTAGCATCACTATTTACTTAATCATCATCCCTCGTCAATTACCTTTGTCCATCATCCATGTTTTCTCTTTTGTTGGACAATGAGTTATGCTAGATTAGGATGCTTTGATGGTTAGATGATAATTATTAGGGTTGATTATTGTTAGATCATTTACTTAGGTTGAGATTAAAGCTAGTTGTGACTTGATCAATCAAAATCTACACCTTGGGCATTTTCACACTCAGAAGATGTTTGTGGAAATGTTTGAACCAAACTTTTTCTGAGCTTTACATATCCTAGCCAATTAGCCATTGATGATTAGGATATTTAGTGAACTAATTGGACTTATTCCTTAATGCTCATTGATTATCTAATTGCAAACATAAGTTTAGCTTAATTGGGTGATTAAATGAAGTGGTTAATGCCACGGAAGTGGATTAGTCATAGTATTGAGTTCCATGTTCTAGGATAGTGTTTCATCCAATCTTTTGCATCATTGTTTGATTGTTAATTAATTCTCATGATAGTTTATCTCAAGGTCCAATGCTTTCATCTTGGTTATCTTCTTGCATTTTATTTTCTTGCATTTCTAAGCATTTTTAAACAACCAAAAACCCAAAATATTTCCTATAGCTTAGTTTGTTTCTCTCATCTTTAGTGTTGCAATCTTTAGTCTCTTGGGATTGACCCTTAAATAATACTTCGGTGTAACATGCACTTGTGGTTTTATTTGAGGCTTTACAAATTTTAAAGCTTCGATCGCATATTGGATATTCGCTCTCTAGCAAAGGTAAAATAGTGCGCATCAAGTTTTTGCCACCATTGCCGGGGACTAAACGATTGCCATTAGAGTTAGGATTCAAATTGGGACTATAGCTTTTTACTTTCTTTTGTTGCTAATATTTTCCCTTTTTCTTGTGACCTTGATCTCTTAGGTGTACAACTAAGAGTAATGGAAACATGCAAAGAGAAAGAACCCGTCAAGCTAGCGGCATTAAACGCACCCTTGGGAACTCTCCCAAGTCTATCATTTTTCAAGCTAGTGACACAAAACAAACATGAATAAAGGGGACTATTAACCTTCTAGGCACTCTCTCCACGAGTCACCACACCAACACCACAAGCTCCAGGGTACATACCATTAGATTTTCAGTTTTCATGTTTGCTTTTCTTGTGTTTTTAGTTCTTCTCTTTGGTTTTGCTTTTCTCACCGGGACGGTGAGAAGTAAGTCCGGGGCGGGGGGGGGGGGCGATAATGGTTGCTAATGTCAATTGAGTTTGTGTTGTTTTCCTTCAAAAATCCTAAAAAATTGAAAAATTTCGAAAAATCCAAAAAGAAATTTTCTCATTTAGTTTCATTTCATTCACTTTGTGGTTATTAGATTTGATTGGAGATAACCGGTGTGGTTATTAGATCTGGTCAACTCAGGGTGTACCAGCTTCTGATATATATATATGAGGAGAGGAGAGTTTGTCACGCTAACCTAATCGATTAGAGGAGAACAAGAGAAACGTGAGAGTTTGTGTTGTTTTCCTTTTGCATCTTTGAGTCTCATATATTGTATTGTCCAAGATAAAACCTTCAAAAATCCTAAAAAATTGAAATTTTTGAAAAAATCTAAAAAGAAAATTTCTCATTTAGTTTCATTTCATTCACTTTGTAGTTATTAGATTTGATTGGAGATAACCGGTGTGGTTATTAGATCTGGTCAACTCAGGGTGTACCGGCTTCTGATATATATATATATGAGGAAGAGGAGAGTTTGTCACGCTAACCTAATCGATTAGAGGAGAACAAGAGAAATGTGAGATAGATGTTTTCGACTAGACATAGGGTTTTAGGTCTGAGAAAGAGAAAGAGAGAAGAGAGATCTAGAGAGAGTTCTTAATATGTTGTTGAGTTCTCTTGAACTAGATCTTGGTGTATTCTTTCAATTCTAGTGGATTATTTGCTTGTGTCGTCAAGCCCCAGACGTAGTGACCTCAAATCGAGGCGTGAACTTGGTTACCAAGTTCTCTGTGTGCAAATATCTATCTCTATCTTTGCATGTTTAATCGATCGTTAGATTTCTAGGGTTCGTAAAGCAATCAATCGATTGCTTAAGGTTGGATTCACAAGTTAAAGCATAACAAAATGGTATCAGAGTTTCGGGTTGAGTGAATCTATGGAGAACATTCAAATCGAGGTGGAGCGATTCGATGGAGAAGGTGATTTCTCTCTATGGAAGAAGCACATGCTCGCGCATCTACCAGTTCTGGGATTGATGGATGTTCTGGTCGAAGCAGTTCCGCAAGCTGCAGTAGTTAAGGAGATGATAATCTAGCTACAGCGAAGCTTCGGGTAGAATGAAGAAGCAGATCGACTTGAAAGATCTGAGAAGATGATGAATCTGATTTTCTTGAATGTTGGAGATCGAGTACTGTGTAAACTCGATGAATGTACGACTGCTGCATCTACATGGTCAACATTGGAAAGGTTGTATCTCTCTAAGTCACTTCCTAATCGTATTTACTTACAAAATAAGTTCTATACATTTAAGATGAATGATCAGAAAACTATTGATACAAATACTGATGATTTCTTGAAGGTTGTATCGGAGTTGGCGAGTGTGAAGGTCTCTGTATCAGAGGAGGTGCAAGCTATCTTGCTGTTGAACTCACTGCCACAACAATACAACTCTCTCGAGGAGACTATGAAGTATGGTAGGAAGACTCTTACCCTGGAAGAAGTCATATCAGATGTTAGACCAATGGAGAGAGAGATAAAATAAAATCCAAACTCACAAAGAAGTGGGGAAGCTTTCATAGTTCGAGGAAGACCTGAAAAGAGAGAATTGTACAATAAGAAGTACAAAAACAACTCTAGGTCAAGATCTGGTTCAGGCTCAAGAATCACTTGTTGTACTGCAAGAATGAGGGTCACCTGTAAAATGATTGTTTCTCCAAGAAGAAAAGAATGGAGAATGAAGGACGTGGTGAAGTAGCTGTGGTGATAGACAAGCTACTGGAAATTGATGCACTGTCTATATCAGACATAAATCATAATGATCGGTGGATCATTGATTCTGGATGTTCATAACATATGACATCTAGAAGGGATTGGTTTGATGATTTCACAAAAGTTACATGAGGTCAAGTGTTACTGGCCGATGATAGATCAGTAGTAGTACATAGAATTGGTTCAGTCTGAATTAGTGCTACATGAGGATCAGTCACAAAGCTCACCAATGTCAAATATATTCCTAACCTTGCTCGTAATCTAATATTTGTTGGTACTCTTGATGTGCAAGGGTTCTTACAGGAAGGTGGGAATGGTAAGACAAGATTCTACAAGAACAATAAGTTGGCTCTACAGGGAACATTGACTGGTACAGGGGGTCTGTATCTTCTGGATGGTGAGACTGTGGTAGCTCAGTCTAATCAGGTTGTGTCAAACGATGACACAGCCCTGTGGCACAATATAATGGGTTATACAAGTATGAAGAATCGGAAGGTTTTGGTTGAGAAAGGCATTCTGAACAAGAAGAAGATTAGTGATCTGAATTTCTGTGAAAGCTGTATAATGGGAAAGAACAAGAGGTTAAGTTTCATTGTTGGGAAACACAACAATGAAGAGGTCCTGAAGTATGTTCATGCTGATCTCTGGGGATCATCTAATGTTACATTTTCCATGTCAAAGAAGCAGTACTTCATGTATAATAGATGACTGCTCAAGGAAAGTGTGGGTTCAGTTTCTGGCAACAAAGAATGAAGCCTTTGGTAAGTTTGCAGAGTGGAAGATTCTGGTAGAGAATCAGGTGAATAAGAAGGTGAAGTGCCTTAGGACAGACAATGGTCTTGAATTCTGCAATCAAGAGTTTGATGAGTTCTGCAGAAAGTATGGAATTGAGAGGCACAGAACGTGTGCTTACACACCTCAACAGAATGGTGTAGCTGAGAGGATGAACATGACCATAATGGAGAAGGTTAGATGTTTGCTAAATGAGTCAGGACTTGAAGAAAAGTTCTGGGCTGAAGCTGTGTCTACAGCTGTATACATCATTAACAAGACACCATCATCAGCAAATGACTTCAACATTCCTGAAGAAATTTGGTTGAAGAAGACATCAGGGTATGCACACATGAGGAGGTTTGGCTCAGTGGTTTATGTTCATGTAGACCAAGGGAAATTGAAGCCAAGAGTACTCAAATGAGTGTTCATTGGATATCCTCAAGGAGTCAAAGGTTACAAGATTTGGCTGATCGAAAACAAGAAGGTTGTAATCAGCAGAACGCACTGTTTTAGGAAGACATTGTCTACAAGGATCTGCTACAGGATAAGGAATCTGAAAAAGGTTCAGCTGGTGTGAAGAGTAAAGGAAATGGTACAATGTTGATGGAAGCTTCAGGTTCTGAAAAGAACAAGGACATCAGGGTGCTGAGTGATCCAGAGGAAGAAGCTGAAGAGACTTCACATGAAGGTGGAGCTGCTGCAGCAGTTCCTGATAGTGAAGATGAGTCAGACAAGGAAGAGGGAAACCTTGACAATTTTCAGTTAGCCAGAGACAGGGCTAGGAGAGAAATAAGGAAACCTAAACTGTACACTGACAATGAAGAAGAAGAGGTTGTTGCATTTGCACTGAGTGTAGGCGAACTATTTGATTCTGAGAACCAAAAGACTACACGGAAGCTTTACAAAGTAAAGACTGGAATAAGTGAAACTCCGGTATGGATAAAGAGATGAATTCTCTCATGAAGAATGGTACTTGGATTTTGGTGGTTTACCAAAATGACAGAAGACCTTTGGTTGCAAATGGGTTTTCAGATTGAAACCTGGTGTTGTGGGAGTTGAGCAGCCTAGATGCAAAGCTAGGCTGGTAGCAAAAGGGTATGTTCAAAGAGAGGGCATTGATTATCAAGAGGTATTTTCACCAGTTGTGAAACACGTATCAATCAGGTTCATGATGTCTGCTACAGTCAACTTGGACTTAGAGCTGGAGCAGCTTGATGTAAAGACAGCCTTTCTTCATGGGAATATTGATGAAGACATCTACATGGATCAACCAGAAGGGTATGTAGTAAAGGGCAACGAGGACAAGGTCTGTTATCTGAAGAAGTCTCTATACGGATTGAAGCAAGCGCCTAGACAGTGGAACAAGTGTTTTGATCAGGTCATGATCAAACATGGGTTCATCAGGAGTGAATATGATCAATGTGTGTACCTCAAGGATTACAAAAAGGAGGTATTCATCTACTTACTCCTATATGTGGATGATATGTTGATTGCTTGCAAAAGTATGTCAGAGATAGACAAGGTCAAGAAGCTGTTGAGTAGTGAATTTGAGATGAAAGACTTCGGAGCAGCTAAGAAAATCATGGGAATGGATATTGAAAGAGATAGAGTTGCTAGTACGCTTACTCTGTCTCAGTCTAGCTACATCAGGAAGATTCTACATGTATTTAGAATGGATGAAACTAAGTCTGTTGCTACGCCTATATGTAGTCATTTCAAGTTGTCATCTGCTACTGAAAGAAGATGAAACAGCTGGTTCAAGTGAGTTTCCGTATTCAAATGCTGTTGGGAGTCTCATGTATGCTATGCTTGGCACCAGGCCTGATTTAGCATATGCAGTGGGAATGGTTAGCAGGTTTATGAGAAATCCAGGTCATATGCACTGGTCAGCAGTTCAGTGGATTCTCGGGTATTTGAAGGGCACTCAAAAGAGAGGGCTGATATTCAAAAAGAATGAAGATTTTAGAGTTGAAGGATACTCTATTTCAGACTCTGCAGCAGATTTGGACTAGAGAAGAGCAATCTTTGGGTATGTGTTTACTACATGAGGTAATACAGTGAGTTGGAAGTCAAGTCTACAGGGTATTGTGGCTTTATCTACAACAGAGGCTGAGTACATTGCCTTAACAGAGGCTGCAAAGGAAGGTGATTGGCTGAAAGGATTATCTGAACAACTGGGATTCATGCAAGGAGTGATAAGCTTCAATTGTGATTCACAGAGTGCGATTTATCTCACAAAGAACATGTTTCATGGAAGGACAAAGCATATGGCTGTGAAATTCAACTTCATAAGGGACTTGGTTGAAGATGGAGAGGTTGCAGTGAAGAAGATTCATACTTCGAAGAATCCTGCAGACATGCTTACAAAAGCAATTCCAGTTCAGAAGTTTGAGCAGGCTTTGGCTATGCTCAGAGTAGCTAAGTGCTAAGGCACTAGCTATGCTTGACGGTGACAAGGGACAAACTCAGAGTGTGAATTTCAAGGTGGAGATTTGTTGATTTCGGTATGACATATCACACTTGGTTGTTAGAGCTAAACTGGGTTTGGTTTAACTCTATTGGTGCAGAAGCTGATTGGAGATAACCGGTGTGGTTATTAGATCTGGTCAACTCAGGGTGTACCTGCTTCTGATATATATATGAGGAAGAGGAGAGTTTATCACGCTAACCTAATCGATTAGAGGACAACAAGAGAAATGTGAGAGATACATTTTCGACTAGACCTAGGGTTTTAGGTCTGAGAAAGAGAAAGAGAAAGAGAGAAGAGAGTTCTTAATGCGTTGTTGAGTTCTCTTGAACTAGATCTTGGTGTATTCTTTCTATTCTACTGGATTATTTTCTTGTGCCATCAAGCCCAGACTTAGCGACCTCACATCGAGACCTATCTACATCATTGAGAAGGTATCACACCCTTGAAACCTTATCTTTTCTTTGAAACCTTTGCATTTAATCTATGAGTTAGGACTTTTTCTTGAGTGTTGCATGTGTAAAATCTTGCAAGCATTAGAACGACAAGGATAGTTTCCAATTAAGTTTTGTTTATTATGTTTAAGACTTGCCTTTATGGAGGGTATTCAAAGAAAGAAAGTGTTTATATGTGTGAGTTTGAGATATGGAAAATGGGGAATAAAAGAGAGGTTGAGAGAGAAAGAAAGAAAGCTCTAAGAAAGAAACTCTAGGAAAGAATGCAAAAAGAGAAAAAGACAAAGCTCTAAGAAGAAATGAAATCAAAATGTGTTAAGTGCCCTCTAGAATAAGAAAGAAGATTCAAAAAGAAAAAGCTTAGAGGAGTCTAGCAAAAACGAAACGAAGGAAGATGAAGAAGAATCGAGAGGAGGCGAACGACCTGGCTAAGCTTTTATATCAATTACCGATCATGGAGGCTCGCGAGGAAGAACATGGACCAACCTGCGACCCCGTAATCTCAGTCTTTATAGATGATAAACTCCCAGAGCGATGTGTTGAGATCGGAGCCAAACTAGATGAGGCTGTTAAGAGAGAACTGATCTCTTTCTTAAAAAGGAACGTACAAACTTTTGCTTGGACAGCCGAAGATATGCCTGGTATTAGCATCAACGTGACGTCCCACGAGCTGAACGTGGATCCAACTTTCAAACCAATGAAGCAAAAAATAAGAAAACTAGGATCCGAAAGGGCAAAAGCTATAAACGAAGAGTTATAATGGTTGCTGAAAGTCGGATCGATCATCGAAGTAAAGTATCCAGATTGGCTCGCCAATCCCGTCTTGGTCAAAAAGAACAATGGAAAATGGCGAGTGTGCATCGATTTAACCGACTTGAACAAGGCATGCCCGAAGGATAGTTTCCCACTTCCATACGTAGACCGCTTGGTGGAGGCAACGGCTGGAAACAAACTATTGTCATTCATGGATGTTTTCTCAGGATACAACCAGATTCTGATGAACCCTGAAGACAGAGAGAAGACAGCATTCATAACAGATCGCGGGATATACTGCTACAAAGTAATGCCGTTCGGCCTCAAAAATGCCGGGGCAACTTATCAGCGTCTAGTGAATAAGATGTTTGCAGATCAGCTCAGCAAAACAATAGAGATTTACATAGAAGACATGCTCATAAAGTCGTCTGAGGAGAAGGATCACGTTACCCACCTAAGAGAATGCTTCGAACAGCTAAATTTACACAACATGAAGCTCAACCCGACCAAGTGCAGGTTCGCGGTAACATCCGGCGAGTTCCTTGGAAATATAGTTATCCACCGAGGCATCAAGGCAAATCCGAAGAAAATCGACGCTCTGATACAAATGACTCCACCGAAAACAAAGCATGAAGTTCAACGACTGACGGGACACACTAATGCAGTGCTAAACCATTTTATTTCTCGATCCACCGTCAAATGCATGTCATTCTATGACACACTAAGGGGCAATAAAAATTTTGAATGACGAGTGTGAAGAGGCTTTCAAGCAATTGAAAGATTACTTAGCAAATCCTCCGGTCCTTGCGAAGCCTATGGAAGGAGAACCCCTATTTTTGTACACCGCAGTCAGTGGAGTGATTATCAGAGACAAACGAGGCGAGCAGAAGCCCATTTTTTATGTCAGCCAGACCTTAACAGATGCGGAAACTCGATATCCATAGATCAAAAAGGTAGCCTTCACCATGATAATGTCTTCTCGGAAGCTGAGGCCGTATTTCCAGTCGCATTCTATCGTACTACTAACGACCTTTCCCCTCCAAACCATATTTCATAGCCCAAGTCAATCCGGAAGGCTCGCAAAGTGGGCAATAGAACTGAGCGAATATGATAGCGAATACCGGAGCAGAAGTTGCACAAAATTCCAAGTATTGGCAGATTTTTAGTTGAGCTCCCTGTAGAAGGAACAGATGACCCGACATCAGACTCCGTTTGGATGCTTCATCCTCGAAACAAGGGTCTGGTGTAGGTATCCATTTAACATCTCCGACTGGTGAAATTCTGGAACAATCGTTTCGACTATCCTTCCACGCGTCAAACAACAAGGCAGAATATGAAGCCCGATCACCGGCCTAATACTGGCTCATTGAATCAAAGTCCAGAGCATTCATGCATATTGCAACTCCCAGCTAGTCGTAAACCAATTCAATGGAGAGTACATTGCAAGAGATGAATGGATGGAGGCTTATCTAAAAGTAGTACAAGGATTGGTGGCAAAGTTCAAGGAATTTAAGCTAACCAAGATACCTCGCGGTGAAAATACCTCGGCGGATGCGTTGGCATCTCTAGCCTCGACTTTCGACCCGGGTTTGCAGAGAATCATCCTAGTAGGATTCATCAAGTATCCAAGCATCAACTCTCCGACACTGTTAATGCAATTACCCACTCCCAAGCAAACAGTGAAGCAAAAAATGCACCAGAGGGAACGGTCCCAGTGAATGATGGCATTGATACCATAGTGGAAGAAAGTCCAAACGAGGAGCCTCAACCCGAGGATGAAGCAGTTGATATGGAAGAGGATCAACAATCAGCAATGACGAAGTATGGGTGCGATAAAGAATGGATGGGAGCAATCCACGTATACATCATGGATGGCGAAGTACCATCTGATAAATGGGCTGCCCGAAAGCTCATAGCTCAAGCGGCTCGATATATTCTGCTAGACGGGAATGTCTTCAAGTGGAGGTTTTCGGGGCCATTAATGGCTTGTGTTGAGGGAAAAGAAGCTAGGCAAATCATGGAAGATGTCCATAGTGGGTCTTGTGGCAATCATTCTGGCAGAAGGGCACTAGCAATCAAAATCAAGCGTCACGGTTATTACTGGCCAACTATGGTAAAAGATTGCGAGAAGTTTTCTGCCAAATGCGAAAAATGTCAACGCAACAATTCATAAACCAACCGAGATGATGTCATCAATTTTGTCCCCTTACCCTTTTATGCGATGGTCGATGGACATCATGGGGCCCGTACATCAGTCCAAGCAAAAAAGGTTTCTACTGGTACTAACAAACTACTTTTCCAAGTGGATCGAAGCGGATTCCTATGCTATTATTAAGAATGCTCAGGTGGAACACTTCGTCTGGAAGAACATTATATGCAGACACGGTGTTCCGTATGAAATCGTTACGGACAACAACTCCCAGTTCATTTCAACCCGTTTTGAAGCTTTCTGCAAAAAATGGAAGATACGTCTAAGTAAGTCTACACCGTGTTATCTGCAAAGTAATGGCCAGGCAGAAGCAGCAAACAAAGCAATCCTTGATGGTTTGAAGAAACGGCTCAACGTAAAAAAGGGATGTTGGACCGATGAGTTGGAAGGAGTTCTTTGGTCTCATTCGCACTTGTCTATGGAACGGAATGCGTAATCCCACTATAAGTAGAGTTTCCCGGGATTCGTCGTCGTCTCCTCCCTAGACAAGAAGGGTTAAGCCACTTGATGATGCTTGACGAACTAGATTTGGTGAATGAACGACGAGACCAAGCACTAATACGTATTCAAAATTACCAACAGGCCGCTAAGTACTACAACTCCAATGTTCGCAGTCAGAAATTCAACGAAGGCGAACTAGTTCTCCTAAAGGTTTTTCAGAACACAGCGGAACAAAACGCAGGGAAGCTAGGAGCAAACTGGGAAGGACCTTACATAATCACAAAGGTGGTCCGCCTAGGAGTATACGAGCTTGCTAACATGGTCGAAGTTCCAATACCGAGATCTTGGAACGCAACGCACTTGAAGAAATACTATCACTAAACCATAACATCTATGAACTACGAGGCGGGTTGATCCCCATAAGGGATACGTAGGCAACCCATCTCAGGATGGGTTCAGCTGTCCCCCTCTTTAAAAAGGGGGGAAATGGGTCCGTATACACTTATACTCCCATCTGTTGCATACTTGCTTCGGCATACTTATCGCCTCAAATCTTAAACACTTCGGCATACTTATCGCCTCAAATCTTACACACTTCGGCATACGTATCGCTTCAAATCTTAAACACTTCGGCATATTTATTGCCTCAAATCTTACATACTTCGGCATACTTATCGCCTCGTAAAAATAACTACGCCTTGTCAAAATAGGCTAAGTGCTTATATTTTCTTTCGTCTGTTGCTGGCCACAACAACGAACTTTTTCACATCCTTTATGGATTTTTACTACTACAACTCTAAAGCGCGCTATACAAATCCTTGTCTGCTATCGGAGCGTTCACATATGAGAAATAGTGTTCGTAAACTGAAGTAAACATTCAGAAACCCAGTAATTTGTTCATCAACACTGGTCACTAACACCTCGTAAAGCTTCGCTTCAAAATAAAGCATGAAAAATGAACCAATAGATAAAACCGAAAATATACTTCAATAAACTATGGATAAAGCCGTCCACGCATCTTGTTCCTGGTTACAAAAAGGGGGAGAACAAAATAAGCAAAGATATAACAGAGTCTAGGGGAGATTGAGATCTACAGTCTCCTCGACGGTACGATCAGCGGCCAGAATGCCATCATTGGATCCAGAAAAGTCTCTTACACCGACGGCCGTCGCGACATTCTCTAGCGGTTCAACAGGGAGCATAGAACCGACCTAATCAGATAAGACGGGAGACATTACCAGATCATTCTCCACCTCTTTTTTGATCTTTTCAAACTCCTCCTGAGCCCCAGCCAGATCGATTCACCATTCAGATAGCTTGGCAACCTCGGCATCCAGGGTTGGCGCATCGTCCTTCTTGAGAATGTCGAGAAGTTGGAGATTACTGTCCACATGTGCAAGGTCAAGCTCTTTCTCTTTGACCTCTTTCTGATCCTTGAGCTTTTTCTCAATCTTAGCCAATCTCCCCTGAAACTTCTCTGCCATCTCCCGCCTCGCGGCCTTCCGAGCTTTCTTCAGGTTTGCCTCATGCAGAGCATTCACAGCAGCAAGTCGCATCTTCAGCGATTCGATCTCAGCATATTTCTTTGCCTTTGTGGCCTCTTGCTTCATGCACAAATCTCCTAGCCTGACCGTCTCGCTTTTAAGAAACACCTTCTCCTTTTCAAAGGTATTAACCCGATCTAAGGAGGATGCAAGCTCGGCAACATGTTTGCCTGCGAGATCGTCAAACTTAGCTTTCATCTGCAAGGCATCTTTCCTCGCCTCGGTAACACGGCGTTTGTCTTTCCTTGCTCCTCGATTATACTTGGCAATGATCTTGTTGATCGATGCCATGAACTGCAGGATAAAAGGCAAAAATCAATACCCAAAGTTCTTAATCAAAAAGAAGTAAAATCTGAAAAGGTTACCTTAATGTCACGTAAGGACATGTCGGCATAGAAAGCGCCTTCAGCAAGAGTGTCGATGGGGGAAGACGGTCATTGGGTGATTTGATAGTGGAAATAAGAGCAGTCGAGGCAACCTCGTCATTATAAACGGGCTCATCCCCGTCATGTTTGAACAAAATCACCACAGGGATTCGGGGGGTCGGCTCGCTTTTGTTTCTTAGCCTTTTCCTCCGCAATGCTTTTTCCTTTTTCAGCACTGGAAGTCGGACGCTTCCGGGACGGTGGTCTAACCTCCTTGGATTGGCATGGAATAGGAGGAGCGGAGTCAGAAGGAATGCTAGATACGACCTGCCTCGCCGTATATTCCATAACCGGCTCGGCAACATCTTTAGTTGCCTCGGTGTCAACAGTGTCATCAGCAACCCTATCCTCATTTACAATCAGAGCGTCGTTAGACCCCAAGCCGGTCCATATGTCATCTCGGCGTCCCTGCTACATCTCTATTCCGAGCCTTTTTCTTAGCCTCCCTTTCTTTTTGCTCCTGCTTATCACAGATTATCATTCGCTTGCCCATTAATTCAACAATGTACAACTGAGGTGCAAGAGAAGTTTCTGAGCTCGTGTACACTTCAACACCGACAAACCGAGCCCTTGCTCTTTCCACACGTACTAAGGAGAAGTATTTCTCCTAGTGAGTCTTCTCACCAGCTAGTGTGTCCCTGAGTATATAAGTGTCCTCTGGGAACGTCGGAAGAAGATGGCGAACTGCAAAAAGAAGAAGAGAGATTAGAAATATAAAAAATGCACAAGACCAAAGTAGTCTAAGATCTGCTACCAATGGATCCCCAGCTCGTCACGACTTTTCCGAGGCAATCTTCAGATATCGCCCCGTCAGTTATGGGCACATAGAAAAAATGGCTCTCCCAATCATTATCTTTGCTTTTAAACCCTTCGATTATCTTGCAGTGTTTCTTGGGAGAAATGTAATATGTCGGAGACTTCGGAACCTTCCGAAACTCAAGGAGATGTTGCAGGTGTCTAACTTTCACCTCGACATCGCACTCATAACTTAGTACCAAAATACCGACTAAATGGCACATTCCCGAGGTGTAATTTGGTTGAGAGCCAACCCATGCGTCTTTAGGAATCGTACTATCAAACCTGGGATTGGAAATCACAAGAGGCTTGCATAGAAAAACTTTCGTACAGGCAAAAATGGTTTGGCGGAGGATTATCAGGACGACCTGATGTAGAAGGCACGATCAAGTCAATCTCCTCTGAAATCCCAAACCTTTGCCTCAGCAGCGCTAGGGACACCTCGGTTGACAGAGTCGATCCGGGTGGGTTGACCTTTTTCTTTTTGGTTCTTCATTTGCACGGTGCACTTTTGGAGGGACCGGCTTCATAACTGGCAAATAGCCTCTCCAACCGCCTCACCTCGGCCTCGTCAAGAACAGGTGCTTCAGTTTCCTCCTTGATATGACAAGGAGGCAACGCCATTTTTGTCTCGGGGACATCTGGTAGAGGTTCATCAACAAGATGAGTACCTTGATAACGAGCCTATTTTCAACAGCCGAATTTTTCGCGGCACCTTTCACTTCGTCCAAATTAGCCTCAGCAATTGTTTCATCAACTGTTTTCTCTTCGGCCACTGGATTTGCTTCGGGAGACATATTCACCTCGTCAGAAACCAATGTCTCGTCTGCCTCGCTTGCCTCAGGGGATCTAATTATCTTACGACCAAGTTCCAAGGGGAATCAACCGAGGCAAAAGAATCCCGCAGTTTGTCGGATTAAGACATGAAGAGTTTGAAGATGCTTCGGAAGACTCAAGGAGACCACCGCCTAGCGATGAAGATAAATCAGGAAATTCAAAAAAAAAACACCACGGGATGATGAAGACGGATCAAAAAACAAAAAGCGGCGGTGGTGAAACAAACGGAAAACTCAAATAATTAAGAGAGAGGAGAGAGCTCTATGAAATTTTGAGGATGCGAAGTAAGGGAAATGAGAAAATGCTTCGTGATTTATAGAGAAATCTAGGGTTTTGGCGCGTGGGCATACGCGCCTCGGGAACCAGCAAAGACATTTCAAACGTTCAAGGGAAATCATTACCTGGCATCACGATTATCCGATTCCCGAGAATAACTCAATCGCTAAAATGTTACAAGCCGCGAAAGATAAATCGGTTTAACTACGGCTCGGCGCAAACTTCAGCTTATCTTCAGTTCGACTCAGCACAAACATCAGCCTATCCTAACATCGGCTTGGTGAAACTTCAACTCGTGACCAACATCAGCTTGGCATGTATTTTTCGAATCCAACATGTTGATCTTGCTTTTTGGCTCGGCAACTTAACCTCGTCACAATCACTTCGAATCTGACGAGCTGGGGGCTAACTGTTGGGGTCAGTTTTCACCATTGGCAAAACCAACATGGAAATGACCCATGATTGTTATGGGCCGAGATAAATACGGTTATGGGCCGAGGCGAACAACGATACGCGCCGAAGCAAGTGACAAATACGCGCGGAGGTAAATATTGACGTAGGCTGAGGCGTATCAGCACGCGCCGAGGCAAATTTAACCATGCCAAGGCGTATTCAGTATGAGCCACAACAAACTTCATCTTGAGCTGAGGCGACACCTTCCTGGCTGAAGCGACATCCTGGACCGGGGCAACATTGATCTTAGGCTGAAGGTAACACGTTCGTCTTGGGGCCGAGGCGAAGTCACAATGGGCTGAGGAGAAATCAACGTGGGCCGAGGCAAGTTTCCAAATGGACCAAGACATCATCTTTGCTAAAGTCGGTCAAAAGAAAAATGAAATTACAAATCCAAGAAGGAAAAGAAAATACAAATCTCCGAAGAAAAAGGAAGGTTTCCGATATTCTCGTTAGGACGGTCTAATCCGAAGTCTATAAAAGAAGAAGAAGGCATTCAAGAGAAGCATTCACAATTTCTGAGAGCAATAGACTTTACACTACAAAATTACGTATTCTAAAAGCTTATCAAATCAGCAATAAAAAAACATCTTTGGATCTCTTTTTCTGCAATCATACCGATAAGTTTATGGTCCCCTAAATTCTTAACCAAATTTATTTGTGCGAGTTCTGACTAACACAGGGGGTCGATGCATTCATATTTTAGCATCATTAACATATATTTTCCTTAGCTTTTATAGTCTTTAGACTTACATTTTGCATTTTTCACTTCATTTTGAGTCCCATATAGAGTAGGTTGTGTCTTAGAGTTCTAGGATTCATTTCATGCATATACATAGTATTTTGAGTCATTTTCAGGTACAATGGATCCCTAGGAGTGACTGGAACCAAGTGGAGTTAGAAGAGCATCAAGAGGAGTGAAGAAACAAAAGGAATTAGGCAGTGTCATCCTGAACGACCCAGCCTTCTACTTAAATCGATCAGCTGGGTCGATCAGATTAACACAGGGCAAAAAGATGCATATGCAGTTCGAAACGGCTTAAAGATCATGTCGGTTGAAGGCCTTCCCGCGCCCAGTTTAATCTGAAATATGTGGAGAGATAGGAAATTGAGTTAGCTTCATGTGGGTGTTGGATTCAACTCATTCCGAGTTACGGTTCAAAAGTTATGGCCAATTTAGTGAAGACATTTCAGACTAATCCACCAAGACTGCAAGATAGAACTATCAAGTGGGTCGATCAGCATGACCTAGGAAACATTTGGCTTGAAAAATGTCAGACTTATCTACCCAGGTGGCTAGAATGGTCGATCTCTCAGACCTTTCAGAATGACATTTTCTGCACAAACCCGGATTTGACCCGGGTCGACCCGGTACCTTCCCCTTTTCCTATATAATGTTTTAAGCACATTAAAATCTTAAGTTTTCTTCTCTCTATAGTTGGATTTAGATCCAAACTCTTCTCTTGATATTTTGGATTGATCTTCACCTTCTCATGCCACTCTAGTGAAGAATTCTTTACCTCTATCTTTTATCTTTATTTATGCATTTTCATTACGTTTATGTCTTTGTCTTTCTTCTTCATCATGTTTAGGAACTAGTCTTCTTATGGATTATAGGTAGGGTTAGATTAAGGTTGATTGATGATGGATTAATGATGTCTAGGTTTAGAATTTTGTGATTTCCTATGTTTAGAGTGAACTCAAAGCTAGGATTGACTTTGCTAGTCAAATCCTTGATCATGGTCTTTTCATGCCCGGAATGTGTTTGTGAAAATGTCTAGACCAACTCTAAACATGCTTTCCACATCTTAGCCAATTAACACTTGATGATTAAGGTGGTTTGTTGACTTATTGGACATATGCATTAGGATCATTAATCAATTTAATTGCAATTGAGAAATTAACTTAATTAGATGATTAGTGAATGGATTAGTCTCATGGGAGTGAACTAGTCTACTTTATGGGATCCATGTCTTGGAATTGAACTTTATTGCTTGTCCTAGCATCACTAGTTACTTGTTAATGATCCCTAGTAAATTACCTTTGCCCATGATCCATGTTTTTTTTGGACAATGAGTTATGCTAGATTAGGATGCTTTGATGATTTGATGATGATTATTTAGGTTGATTATTGTTAGATCTTTCAGTTAGGTTGAGATTAAAGCTAGTTTTGACTTGATCACTCAAAATCTAGAACTTAAGGATTTTCACACCCGGAAGATGTTTGTGGAAATGTTTGAACCAAACCTTTTGTGAGCTTCACATATCCTAGCCAATTAGCAATTGATTATTAGGGTGTTTAGTAGACTAATTGGACTTATTCGTTAATGCTCATTGATTATCTAATTGCAAACAAATGTTTAGCTTAATTAGGTGATTAAATGAAGTGGTTAGTGCCACGGAAGTGGATTAGTCATAGTATTGAGTTCCATGATCTAGGATAGTGTTTCATCCAATCTTTTGCAGCATTATTTGATTGTTAGTCCATTCTCATGATAGTTTAGCTCAAAGTCCAATGCTTTTATCTTGTTTATCTTCTTGCATTTCTTAGCATTTTTAAACAACCAAAAACCCAAAAATATTTGCTATAACTTAGTTTTTCTCGCAACTTTAGTGTTACAATCTTTAGTCTCTTGGGATCGACCCTTAAATACTATTTCGGTGTACCATGCACTTGTGGTTTTATTTGAGCCTTTATAAATTTTAAAACTTCGATCGCCTATTGGATCTTTGCTCTCTAGCAAAGGTATAGTGCGCATCAATACCTATCTTCCATACATCTCGACATGCAATTAGAGATTACCATCCATATGAAGGTTGAGAGCCTTTTGTGCAAGCATTATGTTACCATTGGGAAAATATCCTCCTCTTAGAACTTTATAGACGATACTTTCCGGTCTTTTGCTAATCTTACTTACTTGATTAGCCAAAAGATCTTGGTTGAAATGGTGCAGATCACAAAATTGAGCCATTCCTTGATTGGTATCGCCACAAATTTCTTTGGATAGTTGGAAGCAGTTGATAGAATACACTGGCATTGCATACGCTACAGATTTAATATGGATTTCTTATCATGCTTGCGATAAAAAATTCGATGTGTCATCCCTTAATCTGTTGTTTCATCTGTGTGACGATATTATTCAACATTTTCTTCTTTTTCTCCAAACTCTTCTGTTAAGCCAAAATACTTACCATCACCCTTGATGTTATGTATATTCAGAATTATGTTAACATTTACACGTGTATGTTCAAATACCTTGTACTGTATGTAATGCTTGACTATGAGAAGTTAACCTGTTGACCCGAGCCTTGTTCATATTTTTTTAAAATCTTTTTGAGCTGGAAAGAGTTTGCTTGGTTTGCCTAACAGAAAATAATGAGTAATCAGCAAAGAGGAGATGCGTGATCGATGGTCCTCGTTCTCTAATCTTAATTCCTTGGATTAATCAATCATCTTCGACTTGTTTTATCATTGAACTCAACATATTAGCACAACATAATAAATAAATATGGCGATAGAGGGTCACCTTGACGTCAATCCATGAGATGGTTTAAATTTGCCATAAGCACCTCCATTAATCAAAACTAAGAAACTCATAGTACAAACACAAAGCATGATCCAAGAGACCATCTAGGAAGTCTCATTCAATTCGGTCATAAGCTTTGCGTATGTCTATTTTGACGAACATAAACGTTGTAGAATTTTGTTTTTTAAGTCTAAGCGAATGGAGAACCTCATGCACAATCAAAACATTATCCATGATATATCTTTCGGGTATAAAACTTGCTTGTTCCTCTGTAACCCAAATCAGACTATGTACTTTTGAGCCTATTCACTAAGATTTTAGTTATTGCCTTATATAGGACTGTGCATAGACTAATATGACTGAAACTCATCATTCTCCTTGGATTTTCACTCTTAGGAATAAGGCATAAGTTTCTATGTGACAGGGATGCACTTAATTCTCCCTTCTCAAAGAATTTCTATACCTCCTTTATAACTGTTTCACCCATAATATGTGCCAATATTTTTGATAAAATGCTGTTGTAAACCCATCTGAACCCGGTGCTCTATCAGCTCCTATTGAAAATATAACTTTATTAGTTTCATAAGCTGTCACAGACGTTGTTAGGTTTATGTTAGCTTCCTCGGTTACCTTTGGCGTACACCCATCAAAAATCTCATCAAATCCACTAACAGCTTTGCTTGTAAATAACTCTACGAATCTCTCTGCCTTAGAAAATAAGTTCTTATTACCATAAATGATTTCATCATTCGCTCCCTGTAGAGATAAAATCCTATTTCGAGCTACCCTGTTTTTTGCACAAGCATGGAAAAACCTTATATTTATATCCTATTCATTAAGCCATTGATTCACTTTTGAGTTTCCAATATGTTTCCCCATCTATGTATGCTTGTTTCAACTGTGAATGTGGATGACTGGGTTTAGATGAAGACATATTGATATCCAAGTAAGATGAATTAATATCTTTTGTTAATTGTTGAATTCATACCTTTGAATTCTAAAAATTGCTCTTTTCCACATTGATATTTATATGCGACAAACCATCATTTTGGATTCAATGGTACCATGTGTTTATGTGCCTTCCTTCCAACTCTCCTTTTACCATGTTCACAAATTCTTGATAATGAATCATTGTTATATCAAACCTGAATTGGCCTCTACTTATCTCCAACTATGTTCTGATTTTTACAATGACAGGTCAGTGATATGAACCTGTTTTTTCTCCCAAAAATTTAACTGAAGATGCCGAGAATCTTGTCATCCATTCATTATTAGCCGTTGCACGATCCAACCAACATTGCACCATCTGTTGTTCCTTTTACTCGACCAAGTCATGTTGTATCCACATAGGAAAGATCTTCTATGTTATAGTTTTCGACAATGTTCATGAAGTTTGTGAATGTCTAGTTTTCTCTAACTCTTTCTCTTTTGTTTTCCTCATTTCTCAACAACTCATTAAAAACACGAACAAATAAATAAAGTGATGTTCTGTTTGTTGAGATTTTTTCAAGTATTTCCCATAGATTATGCCTTAAACTTTGTGACGATGGCTATAATCACAAGACAAATTGAAAAACAATACTATTATTAATTATCTTACAATCCATGATTATAGCATTTATGTATGTAAAGGACACAGAGATCGTCATTTACCATAATAGAGCTAGACCACCTCCAATACCATGAGACGAAACACACTTAACATTATCATATCCTAACTGCATAGCTACATCACGAACCTTATCATCTTGATTCTTAGATTCATTAAAAAAGAGTAAATCTAGGGAATATTGTGCCATTATTCCCTTTAGACGTTGAGCTACAAAAACTCTTTCAACCCCCCCCCCCCCCAAACAGGTTGTATTCATCCTAGTTCTGGTGGCTTCTGGCCCCACTGTTCCCTTTTGTTCTTTGTTTGGTTTGGTCTTCGCTTGTGCACTCGCTTCTTCATTGGATGATGTGATTTCTCCATCTACAGGTATTTGGTACCTATTCTTAACTCGATAACTTCAGTGTGAATCTTCTGTTGTTTGGACACAGTTCTGTGGAAAGCTTCAGTAGCAAGAGTATCACATATATCATATATCACCACTGGATTTACCATGACATGTGGCGCCATACCTGAAGAAGATGCTTCTGCCTTTCTATTTTTCTGGACATATTGCGCCTCCTCTTGCTTTTTCGCTTTTGGGCCAGAGTCTTCAGTAAAAGCATATTATGCGTATTTGCAAAGCAAGGTACAATTAACCAATACAATACGAACCAATACAATTAACCTCTCAGATGAAAGCCTCCAATAGTTTGGACTTGATGGTGATTTGCAAAGCAAGGTACCGTAACATATAAACATTATGACGATAATCCGATTTCATACACATTATGCGTATCAAACATATTTTGTCTTACTTTCTCCAGGATAAAGGGAAAAATGTATGTGTCACTTCTGACATTCCTGATCAGTCAGATATGGCAGTCCAGCCTGAGGTACGGATATGTACTAATAAAGCATAACATTCCATCTACGAACACAACCTGTCAACCAGGTTAACTGCATTTTGTTTGTCTACTTAGGCACGGAAAACACCACCAACTAAGTTTGGAATGGATTGTTGAGAAAGTGTTGGACAATAAGACCATCCAGCAAGTTCGCCATCATTTTCCCTTGATGTAACAATTGGATGCAGCTGTATCAACTGACTCCCCTGCAAAGGTTAGTATAATGCCTACAGCTACTATGTCTGTGTTACATGGTCGAACATTTACTATTTTTTTTTGTCTATACTATGTTATTGTGGTACGTTTGATGTGTTATATGGTCCAGACATATATGCAGTGGTATATTATGTCATTTTCTCCTTGTATATACTATGGTTGTGTACCTCTTAGAAAATTCATGTTCTGCAGAAATCGTCATTGCCCGGTAACATTACTTCTGATAATAGTAACGTACCCACTTTCAAGCTTGGCCTCACACAATATGATATTCCACATGATAGTGTTCCAGCCTCAGAGGTTAGTTCATACAGTTTACATAACAATCGCGTAAACCAGGTGTATGTAGTGTTTACTGTGCTGAACATTGTTGTCATGAAAATTGTTCCAGGCATCTGCAGCAGCTATTGGAGCTCCTGCTAGAAATGTACATGAAGTCTCGAATGTGGATGGTGATCGTGTTCGCGACATTGTTTCCGAGCATGATCCAATGGATGACATGCCAATTGCACGACACGTATAAGTCCTGTTAAATTTTCCGCCTCTGCACCATCAAAACAAGACCAGGCTGTGAACCAAGGGAAAGGAAAAATAGAGGCAAAAAAAGTTCAACAGAAAGGTGTGAAGCGCAAAGGAAAAAAGGACAAACCAGCAGAAAAAAGACCAAAAAAGTTACGGGCTCTTGTAGGTTGGCTCAATCCTTTTATAATGTCGAAATCAACGCAGCGGTGGGTTCCTTAAAGTTATGCAGCGTGCGACGTGAGTACCAATTTCCATGTTTATTTATATTCTATGATTTTCCGCTATAAGTTAAACCATTTGATTTTCACAGGAAATACATATTAGGCGATAGATTCGAAATGGAAAATACATGATTCTTGGAGATATTTGAGGCACGTAAATTGCTAGACGAATTGGTAAGTTTACAAACAGCCATTAAAACAATTTTATATAATACTGATTTTATTTTCTTTATGATGCATGTATAGTCTACATAGTACATCTGTTATATACTATTTCGTGGAACCTATAGACTGTTTGTATCCACTTCTCTGACCATATGACTGTAACACTACAGTGCACAGACTTGCTCGTGAAGTTCATTCAGGCCTGGCGAGACCGGGGGAGGAAGTTACGTTATTACTTTCTCCCCTCTGCATTTTTGTCGGAGTTAAAGCGGCAATACAATAGGTTCGACGCTTCAACGGAGAAAGATAAGTTCTTTTTCTCAACCTTATCCCATTTCCAATTCACAACATGCTCAAAATGGTTAGACGATGTTGATGTCCTCTACTGTCCGATGATGATTGAGAGGCATCATTGGGTTGGTGTGGTTATAGACTTGAAAGAATGGGCAATCACTGTGCTTGATTGTAACACTGTCTGCATGTCGGATGACCAAGTCCAGCAGTATCTAGCGCATATTTTAACTATGTTGCCCTTCTTGATGCGTAAACACGGGCAAACTCCCACTATGTCCGTTGTCACTCTTGATCCGATGCCTATTACCCGGGCCGACCTTCCTTACTATGGAGAATCACTAGATACAATTTTCTCATGTTTGGATGCGCTATAGTTTTGTAATTATGCGCCATACATAATTCTGATAATTTATGCAGGTCTTGCGGGTATTTCGTCCATCGTACTTATTGAACAACATGCACTCGGGCAACTAAGCGATGTTGCCCTTCTTGGTGAAGAAGAACTGCGTATTACAGCGAAAAATTATACTATCGAGTCATTTGCTTCATTCAACCCCGCACAAGTGCCTTAATAACTTGATCCACCACCAGTTCTTGCCAATCCAGCTGGGTGTACTTATCTATGTAGCTTATCTACTATTTCTACTAGGTCATAACTATTTTATTTAACTACTTCAATGTGTCCTCCTCTTCCGTTCGTATTGACGTTCTCTTCTGCGTACTGAACCCTAATCATTTGTTTTCATCTATTTACAATGGCATTTGATTGTATGGTAGTACGTATTTCGTAATTTATTTTCACACATGCTCACACTAACTCATTCATTTTCCAGAATAGTACAATGGTATTGGATTGTATGGTAGTATATTTTTATTAATTTATTGTCACACATGCTTGCACTAACTCATTCATTTAAGTGAATATAAGAAATGTTTGCACGTACGTCTAAATAAACCCATTTGTATATGGTACTTGTCGTATATATATATATATATATATATATATATATATATATATATATATATATATATATATATATATTCCACATATATGGTTATGCTGACTATGTTATATTTTCCATAACCATGTTATTTTGTTTAGCCATTTAAAATGTTATTTTTCCGAAATAGGAGCAATCACCGTAGCAAGACATCACTTATATTAACATAAGAAAAGGTGTTCAAGGGCATTACATTTATATCACCAGCCTAGAAACTTTTCCATCTAATGGACACAGAAGTGACGTATTATAAACCCATATACTATGCTATATTCATTTTTCTGAATATAGTCTAGTATATAGTTTCCAGCAATACAGTTCCCCCCACTGCACGCTACACATTCCTAGCTGAAGCCGCAACATCATTATTAAGTCCTCTTCCAAAAAGTGGTACGTCACACTTGTGATGCCCCGCATAGTTTGCTACATACTTATATTGCATACCGGCAAGATGCATTGGTGTGTCCTTGATAACGACAACGTGTGCACCTACGACCACTCTTCTTTGCCTTGTGCTGCACGTTAACATCCAACACAGTCAATTATCGGAACTACGTTTACTAATAGTTACCTTTTACATAATATGGCAGTCTCGCATTCGCAACCAAATGTACCTTAAATTCACCACGTGACAGAATGTGTATCTTACACAGACGGCATGTGGCCTCCACACATGAGGAGTTAGCAAGTCAGTTGATGTATCTCTGCCAATAACAGGCCTGTTTTCTCCCCCAACAGATGGAACATGATATATCTTCTCTGTAAATCTGTTTGTCCATGTCTCCACATAAAACACGGGTGCAACCATTGCATCTTTGGGTAGCCTAATCTGTGAAGCTGCAGCAATCGCATGCGTACATGGAATTCGCAGGCTTTGGAACTCCATACATGAGCACGTCGACTCACCGAGTAATACAGTGAAGCATTCGCCACTGCGTTCTTGCACTTGAAACTGTATATCAATTATAGGTCTAACAGCCATAGATGTGTACTCCTCAAAGGTCTTCTCAACAAGCTTTTGAACATGAGGCGACAATCGCCCTTGTTGTCTAGTTGATTTCATACGACGCATAGCAAACCAGCTCATAACAGTTGTGTGTGTACTCGAACATGCAAATCAGCGGGTACTCCCTTACTTCCTTCAAAATAGCATTCCATGATTCGACTATGTTTGAATCCATAATGTTATAGTGGAGTATGGGGAAATGTGCGCGTGTCCAATGTGAGAAACTAAACCACGAAGTAATTCAAATTATTTATTGCGGATTGCATAGAACATTCGCGAGAAAAGTAGAATCAGATGTAATACAAATTTAAAAATACCAACCTATATCAACAAGATAAGCTGCACAGCCAGGGTTGATACGTTGAATCTCGAGGAAATTTTTTGTTGAAATCTGAAACGGTAAATGCACGCGTGACACGCGACATTAAAGACGCTAGATGTTTTGGCTTATACAAAGGACGGACATTGCGCCACAAGTGTACAGTGCTTGCATGCCGGTCTAAAATGAAAACAAGCTCCACCGAGTCATTCACAAATGTGCTTAACTTCGTGAACAACAACTCCCATGCATTGTCATTCTAGCTATCCACAATGCCAAATGCAAGAGGAAATAATTGGAAATTTTCATCTTGTGCACATGCGGATGCGAGACAGCCTCCATATTTGCCTTTCAGACTTGTTCCATTAACGACAACGATTTTACGCATATACTGCCAACTCGCTATAGAAGGTCCATACGCCACAAAACAGTATTTGAATCTACGACCGGCAGTTGGATCATCAAACTGCTCCAACTCACATATTGTTCCAGTATTTTCTTGTTGTAGGAGGCCTAGGTATGCCGGGAGCAAGGCATAGCTTCCTGCCATTGAGCCAAATGAATTTTCAATTGCAACCTCACGCACTCGCCACGACTTCCAATAACTTATATTTATGTGGAAATCATCTAGTAACAACTTCTGAATTGCTGATGCATTTGGTCCCTTCTTAATACCCACAAATTTTGATTGCATTATCTCTCCAATAACTTGAGTTGTCGCCAATCTATGAATTGCAACGATCATCCACAGTACACCGGTGGTGCAAAGTTTCTTGTCGTATTTAGAACTTCCCAAATTCATCAAGCTGGACAGCATATATGCGCCATGGACATGTCCCGCACACACTGCAAAACCATAAAATGCTGGGTAGAATGGGTTGTTCGGAAGTGAAATTTCCAGTTAATTGTATGGATTGTAATATTTATTTTGCAGTCCGCTTTCGACTTGAACACTCTCTGAAAAAATAGCTTATCCCCTTCATAGCTAACATCTTCCATTGTAGCATCAACCCCTGTTAAAAAAGCAGAGTATAATTTAGTTGACCGGAATCGTCTAGCATTCACATACACTAGGCATTCTGCGTCTACATGTTACTTATACTAGAATAGTCTGTCTGTCGGATAACATAGTAAGACAACCATGTAAATTTCATAGAATGGCATGTGAAAATTGTAACACAGTATAACAAACCTTCCAGTCCAATCGCATTGTACACTGGAGGTGCATCCCTTCCAAATAGTACCAGATCGATGCTATTGTCCGAAAACAATTTTTGTAAGGGATCTTGGAACCTTCCCCACGTATACAGTGGCGAACACTCACCACCATTTTTTGCCGCAACAAATGTGTCAATGTAGGCATCAACATTTGACATATCTACATCCCCATCTATGTCAACTGGTGGAAACACCTCTCTCCTTCCTCTGTTGCTGCTCTCCCCTGTAACTCAGACAGCCTGTTCTCCACCGGGTACTACAATTGGGACAGAGGCATCCACATCTCTGTTAGTTGGTGGAAACAACTCCCTCCTCACTCTGTTACTAGTCTCCCCTGCACCTCGGACAGACTGTTGTGCAAATGGTACTACGAGTGGGACTTCCTCATCCGAGTCATTGTCGTCATTGCAACCAATGCCATGTAGGATTCCCTTCCCTTTTATGCATGTAGGACAAGTTGGTTTTCCCGTTCTGTCTATCCCACGCCTTTCCCAAATGGTTAACCCACGCGCGTATACTGGTACAGATACAAGGCGGATGGTTGGATTTTCTTCTGGTTGGGTTTCCTCAGCTTCAACTTCATCTGCTTCTTGTTGTATCGCGAAATGGTGCCATTCATCTTCATAATCGAAACATGAGTCATCTGAACTTCCATCTTCTTTGTCTGTTACCATCGTCGAATGCGCTTTCTGCAAGGGAGGACCGTCTTGTACCCGCGATAGTGTTTAACTGTTTAACCACTGTTACACACAAGTTAACCTTCTCTATTTTTCTCTGCATTTGCACAAATACCTCCACTTCCTGGTCGTCCGTTATGTATTGTGGTGCAGAGCAGTCACCCACATCAATGTCCATCCATAGCGGATATTGATATGCCAATTTCACAGTGATATTAGAGGCAATCACCCGCAACTTCTCCCTCACCTCTCGTACTAAATCAGTGTACCGCATCGTTGTTAAGAGATGCAGAAAAACATTTCCAGCGGAAATATCAAGTTCAAAGTGCCACACTCCGCTATCATATCTAACCAAACCTCCAACAACAAATTCTACATGATCTTGAGATGTCATCTGCATAGCATACTTGGGAAACACAAGTTTTTAGTTATACATAACACGTTTAAAAATAGAATAGCATATTCGTTGTATACAAACAAAATAACAGTCCAGATCTAACATCTATTTCTCTTAATATACAGCCAACTACCAAATTTAATAGACAACATATTAAGTGACACTAAATAGAAAAGACAGAGGTTAAAGAACATTACCCTCTCGATCCTTCTATTAACTGAAAAATTGTCCTCCTCATCAGACATTCTTACTGCTCCGTAAATGTAATATGCCTATCATTAACCAAGCCCTAATATATTTACCCTAATCTCTGCTCATTATTGGCCACATCAATATTTTGGGGAGAAATTTAAGTATTTTAAATTAATTACTAAGTAAGTGTTATGTTAGTGACTTGACGCATATAGGCGGGAAGGACAGAAATCTACACCCAAGCCTCATATACTTTTTTGCAACGTCTGCAAGAGAAGCCACATTGGCAGACGCTTTGTCAAGGGTAGAAGGGGAAGGATTACGGTCAAACTGTCATTGACTTAATTTTCTACTATCCATAGCTATATTCTTAATTTATGAGCGCTAGTTGTCTCTTAGTTAAATATCACAAAATATAGTAAACTATTTAAAAACTACTTTCTAAATATGCATCACATTTCTTTCATTGACCAATTTATAGAAAATTTCGTCAATACCTTAACACATAACAATTAACCATAAATTACTAAATAGTTATCTATTGTAAATCATATTTAACTATGACTAGTATATTTAGTCAACTATATATCAACTATATATTCTAAATTAGATAATTATAATAAATTTTTTATATTTACAAATGTTAACAATATGACCACGTAATCAATTATATTGATGTGTAGTTAGATATATAGCTACTACATATGATTAATCACATTAAAACATAGATAACTATATATTTCTACATTTTTTTCTATATAAAGTTAATTATATTTATATTAAAAATAATCAACTATATATAAAATTTTTATTGTTTTTCAGTATTATAACAATTATGTATAGTTAACTATTTTTTGATATATAGTTAACTACACATCAATATAATTAACTACATGAAATATTCTACACATTGATATATAAACATAAAGTCTCATCACATGCTAAATAACACGTTTATATCTCGTAAATAAATGATGAAAATCCATAAAATCTCATAGATAATATACACCATTACCATATTCAAATATCTATTAGATAAAATATCTTTATTAAATATAAAAATAAAATAAGATTTACAATTAATTACACATTGATATAATCGACTACATAAAAAAAAGGAAAACAAAAATTATTGGAATCCCTAAACTAATGATGTCAATTTCAAAGAAAAATTGTCTTCGTCTGCCGAAAATAAAATTGCAAGATGGATAAAACAGTCAAACAAATTTCTTTTATTGATTACGTAGTAAATTTTGCAGTCAACTATATTACTCCCTCTGTTTCATAATATAAGATATTTTGGAATTTTTGTTTGTTTCAAAATATAAGATATTTTCTCATTTCTATGCAACTTTTAATTTTATTGGATATTGTGCGATCAATAGTATTCTGCAGTTTTTTCATAATTAATTGAATTACTTTTATTTTATATGTTAAATGATATTTTTTTAAATAATTTTTTTTTTAAAATTCCACATTTTTATGTAAAATATTTTATATTTTGAAACGAAAAAATAGTTTTTACATTTTAATTTAGAAATAGATAAGTTCCACCAATTCACCCTAAAATAAAAATGTAGATAAATAAATAAAATAATTATTGAGAAAATACAAAAGAATTGAGAGCTGCGTTTCACAACGGCCATTTAGAGAGAAGCACGATTACTCTTTTTTTTCGCCGATTTCTTAACGAGGCGAGACACTTTGCGACTGTTGCTCTCATCCTACACGCGCCGCTTGTTTCCCACACGCGCCACCGTCGAAGAAACGATAAATCTCAATCTAATTCGTCTTCTCCGCTTTGCTTTTCAGCTTGTCCAGTTTATCTCTTTTTTCCACTCACTTTTTCCTTCTTTATCTTCCACTTGTCCTTTTTATTGTTCTGTCGTTTTCTCCTTTGTTTTCCTTAAGATCTCGGAAACCTAAAAAAGAGAAATCTAGGGTTTCTGTGGGTAATTTATGAGTAAGAGGTGGTTCTGTTATGTGATGATAAGTGAATCGTCTTCGTCATGGGAGGAGTAACTTCATCGATCGCTGCTAAATTCGCCTTTTTCCCGCCAACCCCACCGTCTTACGGATTGATTACCGACGATCATAACTCCGTTGACCGATTGTACATAACCGAAGTTCCTCGCCGCGATGACGTTGACGTCTTGAAGCTACGGACTCGTCGTGGTAACGAGATCGTGGCTATTTATGTGAAGCATCCTAAAGCTAATGGTACGCTTTTGTATTCCCATGGAAACGCCGCTGATTTAGGTCAGATGTTTGAGCTTTTCGTCGAGCTTAGCAATCGCCTCCGCGTTAATCTCATGGGGTAACTCTCTCTCTCTCTCTCTCTCTCTCTCTCTCTCTCTCTCTCTCTCTCTCTCTCTAGTTAAAGCTTCAATTTCAGGACTTTAATGCTATGAGAAAGGAAAATTAGGGGTTTCCATGATTGTCGGAGGAAGTTTTTGGATTTTTGTTTCCAAATTTGACTTGAAGGACCAATTGGGTTCTCTATCTCTTTGCCATTTGTAAATTTGATTAAAAGCTTCGGTTTTGGATTCGTGATTAATGTGATATGAATGCGGAATTTATGAAGAATTGGATTACAGCCAAAAATTCTGGGTCTTGTTGACCCAAGCCATTTTATTCATATAGTCTCCATTTTGGCATTTCTAATTTGACTCTTGTGATGCAAGCATTTTCAATGCAACTGTTTCAGTTCTACTTCTCCTCTGCGTGGCAAACAAAGAATTTGGATTCAGCGAGTGCACTTCGCATATCTTCATACATACTTGCTTAATGTATTAACATGACTGAAATGCATATTTACATCGCCTGGATCGTCACTAAGAATTGTAATTGTAATGCTGTTTGTGTTGATTTTTATTTGCATCATATCTTGAAGTACTACAAGTAGCAAAAGCTTTTCTGGTTTCTTGCAGTCATAACGGTTTATATAGCCTTCTTATCCAATGATGAGTTGGTGATAGTTCTTTTACCCATCCTTTGGTTTCCTTTTCCAGGTATGATTACTCTGGTTATGGTCAGTCGACTGGAAAGGTAGTATCCTGAGCTTCCAACCTTTCATTTTGAGCTTCTCGTAATATGTTAGAGACTCGTTTCTGATGGATATAAATTTGTTACTTGAATCAGGCAAGCGAATGTAATACATATGCTGATATAGATGCATCATATAACTGCCTCAAGGAACAGTATGGCATAAAAGATGATCAACTGATATTATATGGTCAGTCTGTTGGTAGTGGACCCACGATTGATCTAGCTTCGCGCACGCCTAATTTGAGAGGGGTGGTTTTGCATAGCCCTATTCTGTCTGGGATGAGAGTTTTGTATCCGGTTAAACGAACATATTGGTTTGACATTTACAAGGTAATTTAGTAGATATTCTGCAATATTTGTTCTGGTTCCATGTATAGGCTTACACGTACAATTCCTTGTTTCAGAATATCGACAAGATCAGTGCAGTTACCTGTCCAATCTTAGTAATCCATGTGAGTGAGGCTCATTTCTGATTTTCCATTTTCTCTCTTTCATTACTGTCTTTTTCGCTTTCCTTTGATTTTATCGTTATTGGTGAAATTGAGTTGTCATTCATTGCCTCCATAGATTTCTGGAATGACTTAAAACTTGTAGGTTAATAGGACCATTTGACAAGAATATGTTTGGTGAAACTCAAGTTGTTGAATTTAAGAGATATTAATTGGGTAGCCAACTTGGGTAGAGAAATGATCTGTCTTCTCGTATGCCATCACTTCCTATCTATTTTCTCCCCGTAAACATGGATTAGTTGAAGAAATCAATGTGTTATGCTTTTAACAGATCAGTGAGATTAGTCTGTATGCAAATCACTTCGGTTTTTTCCAACTCTCTTGTGGTGTTTTAGGGAACTGCAGATGAAGTAGTTGATTGGTCTCATGGGAAACAACTTTGGGAACTTTCGAAAGACAAGTATGAACCGTTATGGGTATCTGGAGGAGGACACTGCAATCTGGAACTCTATCCAGAGTTCATAAAACATCTGAAGAAATTTGTAATATCAATTTCGAAACCCAAGGGACCAAGAAATGGTTCAAACAAGACTGCTGCAACAGATGCAACCAAAAACCAGAGTAAGCCTTCAGAGAACGGGCGTGCTGATACGTTTCAACTCGGCTGCTGTCTTCCGGAAATTTCTAGAAACAGCGTAGACAGTCAGCTGGAGAAATCTAAGAAGACTAGTAAACCCGAAAAGTCCCGAATGAGCGTTGATAGGTTTAGAAGGAAAAAAGGTCTAGCCTGGTGACAAACAGATCGAAGCAACGATCAAAACAGGTTATTTGCAAGTCCTGTTTATGTAATCCATGTATTTTGTTTTTCTTCTTATGCCCCCTTAATATGTTTCTGCATAAATTATGATGTGTGTGGTTTTGTTTTTCTTCTCGGGTTTGCTGTACGTATTTTCTGACAGAAACAGATCAAACTCAAAAGTCAAGATTTTTATATTTGGATGTAACTTTGTTATGACACAAAAGCTGTAATGACTGACTAGTTTGACATTAATCCCACCAGGTTAAGTCTGAAATGTATACCGTAATGACTTAAACTGAAACCGAACGGTAGCAATAATTTATGCCCAAACAAACAAACCAAAATGAAAAACTGAAATTAAATAAAACCTAACTAATTACAATTTTGGTTTCAATTTGGTAACCCCTTAATAAATCCGAACCGAATTTTTGACAACCCCAACTGAAACTGAATCAATTTCGATTTCACAAAACCAAAAAAAACCTGAAACCCGAACCTAACCGAGTACTACACTTAAGATTATTGTGGTTTTATAGGTTCTCGACATTCATGAAATCATACCTCTGAATAAATTGAGCTTTCCTCTGATGGCCGAGATGACTCTGAAATATTTTCCATTGGCAAATGCAAAAGAGGCTTAGGAGGGGCTTTCAGAGAATCCAAACTTCCTTCCATCATATCTACAACTTTGTTCATCGGTGGACGATCTGATGGGCATAACTGAATACACCACAAACCTACCAAGATCATCTTTTTCGCAATCTCTTCTTCTTCTGGAGTTAGTTCCTCACCAAGAAGCCTTGCGTTATCTCCATTTTCAAGGTCCTTGTAGATCCAATCCGGAAAATAAGCCGAGCTGTTGTTCGAATCAGCTTTTTCAACTCTTTCTTTGTTCCTTGCTCCGATCATCTCAAGAACCAACATTCCATAGCTGTACACATCCGACTTGTGAGACACACTTCCATACATTCTTGAAAACAACTCTGGAGCAATGTATCCTATCGTTCCTCTCGTGTCAAGCAATGACAGGATGCTTTCTTGCTTCTCGCAGAGCTTAGCAAGCCCAAAGTCAGAAACTTTGGCTCTGAGATTGTCATCTAACAACACATTCTGAGGTTTAATGTCGAAATGCACAATCCTTGTTTTGCAACCATAGTGCAAGTACTCAAGTCCCCGAGCAACGCCTAACGCAATTCCATATAGTGTACTCACATTAGATCCCGTGACTTCTCGCTAGATATGAACTGATCCAGAGACCCATTTTCTAGAAATTCATAAACAATCGCCCTTTTGGACCCTTCATAACAGAAACCAAGCAAAGAAACAATGTTAACATGAGAGGTTTGGCTCATGCTCGCGGCTTCGTTGATGAAATCTTCACAGTTACTCTTTGAATCCTTCAAGACCTTCACTGCAACTTTACTACCATCGCGTAACTTCCCTTTATATACAGTTCCAAATCCTCCTCGTCCAACTACTTCTGTAAATGATTTTGTAATTTTCTTGATTTGTGCATAACTATACCGTCTTAGGGTTACAAGCGCCTCGAGGTTCTGATCTCTCAGAGCCTTTGTTTTTCTTCTCTCCCAGAACAAGAATGCTAGAATCATCACCATAAATACAGTCACAATTGACCCTGCCACTGAAAAATACAGCAGACTACAGTTACTTCTAGTGCTTGAAAGTTAAAAACAAATCAAAACGATAACTTTGTGGACAAACAAAACTAACCTGTACCGTTTACTATCAGCATAGAGCGATTATTGCGGTTCGTTCCTGCAAAATTCAATGGACTAATGAACAGGGTTGCATACAACAATAAGATAAACTAGTAATGTTTGGTTAAATTGAATTCAAGAGTAAGCGACTTTACCACCAGATATATAAGATGTAGTACGGCATCTGATGTTTCCTGGTCCTGATACCTTCTTGCAGCAAACCTGTCTGGAAAATTGGAAGCCACAGTTTCCACCAGAGGATAAACATTCTTGACAAAATATCTCATTCATCTTCTTCAGCTTCACCTCGAATCCTTGTCTCAGAACATTTTCCAAATGTGTCAAACTCAAAGCTTCCTCCTCTGGAACAAAACTTGTAGGAACTGTAACGCTGAAACTCTCATCACACGTTTTATAATATGTAGAGTTTTGAATCGCCGAGCCAAGACCTTTCATCGGACATGTGAAATTCCCAAGGAAATGACGACGAGGGTCACAAGCGTAGAACACGGTGAGGCTTTTGTAAGATGGTACTAAATTCTGGAAGAGATCTGGAGGCAAAGGTGTGGAGGAGAATGAAGCAGAGCAGAAAGAACCAGAGAAATCTTGTCTTGAAAGTCTAAGAATGTTGGATTTGTTGTCTATATGCAGGACACTATAGTTGTAGCCTGAGATTGTAAGAGAGGTTGTGTTTGATCGTTTGTTGCAGTTAAGTTTCAGAGAAGGATGACCGCAATTTTCTTGGCGATTCTCTCCCGAGAAAGGAAAACCAACTGTGATGTTGCCACACTGAAACGGAGTTTCGCAATACCCACTTGGTTCTTGCTGGCTTAGAACACATGGAAGATGATAAAACAAGAATAACAAGATCTGACAGAACCCACTCGTTGGAGATCCCATGGATAATTGGGCGTGAGAAATATTTCCTGTGATTCGAAATGACAAAAAAGAAAAGAAAGTTGATAAAAAGAGCAGACTTTAGTTGACTTTGAAAAGATGTGAGAGTCGTAAAGAATTGAACTAGGTTGAATTTTCTTACGACTTTTGAAATCAATGACAGGTGCATTAATCTGAATTGAATCCTTCATCTGATGAACAAACTGATTTCTCCATATCTTGTTTCTTCTGTTCTGTCTTTGTTCTTTTCTATTTAGAACTCCTGCTTGTTTACCTTATCGTCGCTTCCACCAAGTTGAGATCTTTCTGGCTTTCAAAACTGAGTTTGATTCATTCTCATGAGTCATGTCCCGCAGAGTTTGGCAGACTCGACAAAACTTAGAGCACTAAAGTTCTTCCATCCTCATAATTAAGTCATTTCACACAAGGGTATATATGTCGGGAATTTGCAGCTTCGGAAAAGGCTATAGGACCATGGAATATGTTTGATCCTAGGACAATGACATACAGATCCCAAAAAACCGTCAGATACTATAGAAAGATCTGCAAATCATTGTCCTACAATCAAACTGACTCCATGATCCAACTGCTTCTCCTCAAGCTTCTCTACCATTTTCGGAGCTGCGGATACTTAACAACTTTAGTTGAAGTCTGAAGATGATCTTGGTTGGCCTTGGTATCATCACCATTCTCTCTAAATAATAATTAGAGTACATATTCCAAAATCCATCTATTGGAGTATTAATTGTGTTTATCCAACAAAAATATTTAAAAGGGCATTTTCCATTGAATTTGGTGACACTTACTAGATTTGAGTCAAAACCAACTGTCTCGAAAAATTCCTTAAGAGCTAGCAAGAACAAATTCTTGATCTCTCTCATAACATAAGCCAGAACAAGTTCTTATTAAAGGTTAAGTTTGTTATGAGGCTTCAGCAGTGCATCTCCATATGAGTTCGTCTGAAACTACTGACCTTGGTTTTGATGAAGGTCGGATCTCTCTGAGGCGTCACTGTAGGAAGCTTGTGCTGATTACTTCTCCCAGGAGGTCTCCTCCATCGGCTTTTCCTTCTCGAGGTCTGAGCAAAGTCCCTCGGAAGTGGAAGGAAGAAGCCCTTATCCTCACCCCCCTGAAATGACTTAAAACTGAAACCGAACGGCAACAATACTTTTATACCCAAAACAAACAAACCAAAATCAAACTGAGAACAAATGAACATCAATAATACATGGAATATTTATACACCGTACATAAATTAAATCACCAAAACCGATAAAATAAACACAAAATTAACCGAAAAACTAAATACCAGACTTAGATAATACTATACGGGACAGTTGCTGATATGGTGCGTTTTCTAACTTTAATGTCCAGCGGGGTACCTTCGTAGGGAAAATTGTAGAACTAGTACACTTTTTTTGAAAATGTCTAAAATACCCTCACGCTTGGCAGAGTCTGCGTGAATTGTGTAGCCTTAAGGCTAAGGCTGGACAAACTCTGCTAATTATGTAGCCTTAAGGCAGATATAGTGTGTGAATTGTGTAGCCTTAAGGCTAAAGCTGGACAGACGCTGCTTAAACTCTGCTAATTCTGTAGTCTTAAGGCAGATATAGTGTGTCGATTGTGTAGCCTTAAGGCAGATATAGTGTGTCAGTTGTGGTAGCCTTAAGGCAGATATTGTGTGTGCTTTTTTTGTAAACTTAAAGCAGATGTTGTGTGTGCTTTTTTGTAGACATAAGGCAGATATTGCTCGACCCACTGTAGCATACTGTTCGCAGGGCATGGCTTGACATTTGCAACATAACTAAATTGTATAAACGGTCGGATTTTGAAGTACTCCTCTCTTTTCACAATAATAACAAGAATGCCATTACTTCTTACTTTTTTGAGTTTGCTATAAACCTTTTCAACCTCTCCACCTTTAACCTAGATCTACTATTTCGATTTCACCCTCAAAGGGAGATTTCATATTTTCAAAGAGACGGAAGCGAAATCCGAGTATAAGATTGTTTACAAACTTCGATTTTGAACGAAAGTACGTACATTCTTCGGAAAGACGATCTTCGTTTACATCTAAAGATATTCTAGGGGTTGAAGGCGAGCATATTTTCGGGAAGAACGAACACAGGTAACACTTCAAAACATTACACTAGTTATCTAAACCACCATCTTCTAAACTGCGTCTAGAGCTCTAGTACGTCTTTGGCAAAGCTATTTCTAAAAGACCCTGCCAAAGTGTAGAGCTCTGCGAAAAATCTTCTAAGATAGTGTGTTGCAGATCTTTTGAACATTCTCTTTTTTGCAGATAATGTTGCATTTGTTGATTGTTTTTGGACAATGGAAGGTAAAAATGGGTTGGGATTTCGACGTTGATTCAAGCAAAGGAAGCAAGTTGTTTGCGGTTGAAGACCAAATCAAGTATGAGGAATTTCTCCGCATTGTTTGTGAAGATTACAACTTGGAAACGCAGATGAATGTAGTCGAGATTTCTTATAAGTTGCCTACACATATCATGGAGAAAATGCCTAGCGACAGACCTCCTATCTTCTTGAATAACGATAGGCAACTTGCAAACTTGATCACAATGGCGGAAAAAGAGGTTATCCGGCTTTGCGTGTCATGGAAAAGAAACGATGGAATTAAATCAGAAGCTACGGGTAAAGATGAAGCTTGTGATGTCAAAGAGGATGGTGGTGTGGATTTTGATGATGTTGATAATGTTAAAGACGAGCATATGATGCCACCACCGAACAACAGCAGAGACTGCCGACAGTATGCGAAGAAACAGCAGATGCCACCTTTATTCTGCGATATATTCGATGAGACGCCTACGAAGCCATTACCTATGAAGAAATCTGGATCCATTAAGGTTGGCGAAATATTTGATGACAAGGAAGCATTAATTATGCAATTACGCAAGATTGCAGTCATCGAGAAGTTTGATTTCAAAATCGCCACGTCGAGGAAGAAACTATTTATCGCGAAATGTTTTGTTCCTAATTGTTCTTGGAGGATTCGTGCGTCGACTCTGTCAGTTTCATCTGAATCTCCAGAATTTCTCGTTCGGATATATAAAGAAGCTCATACATGCTCTGCTGTCTGTAGGTATTCTCGTCAACGACAGGCTAATGCAAAATTTATTGGAAAGATGTATGTTGATAGGTTTAGTGGTGGTAATGATCTTAAAGGAATCACGCCTAAGCATGTAATGAACTTTATTAAGTCACTACATTGTCTTGACATAGACTATACGAAGGCGCATAAAGCGTTGGCATATGCACGAGAGCTGGGCAGAGGCACTTTTGAGAGGGGTTACCAGGACTTACCTTCCTATCTATACAAAATAGAGCAGGCCAATCCAGGTACGATTACAAAGCTTGAATGTGATGCTCAACAAAGGTTTAAGTATTTGTTAATTGCTTTTGGTGCTTCCATCAAAGGATTTGAGTTCTTGAGGAGGGTTGTTGTGGTAGATGGAGCACATCTAACTGGAAAGTACAGAGGTGTTATGCTGGTAGCTGCAGGTCAAGATGCAGATTCGAGTATATTTCCTATAGCTTTTGGGATTGTAGACTCAGAGAATGATGCTTAATGGGAATGGTTTTTTACACATTTGCGTGGTGTGATACTTGATGATAAAAATTTGGCCATTATTTCTGACCGTCATCCATCAATCGCAAAGGCCATTGAGAAGGTTTTCCCCGCAGCTGATAGGGGAGTATGTTACTATCACCTCAAAAATAACCTCATCTTAAAGTTCAAAAAGAACGCAATGCTCAGTTTGGTGTGTCGTGCTGCACATGCATATCGACTGGTAGATTTTGAAAAATTGTTTGGTGTGATTCGTCGTCAGAATAGTGAATTAGCAGTTTACTTTGAAGAGGCGGAATTTCGATTATGGGCTTGTGCACATTTTCTAGGAGATAGATTTGGTATAATGACGAGCAACATTGCAGAATCCATTAATGCCGCGCTTAAGGAAGACAGATCATTTCCTGTTAAACATTTCGTGGAGGCTATTAGAAAGTTGTTGTCAAGGTGGTTTGTGGAAAGGCGAGACAAAGCTGCCTCATTAAAAACAAATTTCCCCCCCAAACGTTGAAAAGTTACTGCATGAAAGACACGGTAGCCTGGAAATTTTAAATGTTCATCATACTGATTCAAATTGTAGCCATGTTACAGGTGGAGATTATGATTGTGTGGTTGATCTACATGTGGTATGTAAGTTTATTTTTGCTATTTATCACTGCCAGTTTCAGGAAACGTATCCTGAGCAAGTCTGCCAGTCTCAGAAAACGTTTGCCTTGTTTATCTGCTCTGAGTTCGATTCCTTTTTTAAATTTATGAAATTTATGATTGCAGAGACTTTGTACTTGTAAACAATATGATGTCGAGAAGATTCCCTGCGAGCACGCGATTAAAGCAGCATTAAGTCGGAAAACTGATGAAGCTACCCTGGTGGATGATCATTTCACAGAGGGCTACTTGTATTCAACGTACTCAAAACCTATAAAACTTGTAGACGAAGATTTGATTCTACCACCACACGTAATTAGTGAACAATGTCTGCCACCAGTCATAAGAGTACCTTCCGGTAGACCGAAGGCAAAGAGATACCTTTCTGCTATTGAAAAGGTTAAGCGGTTCAAGCGTAATCAATGGAAAAAGAAAAAAACAGAACCTTCGCAGAGTACTCCATCCACAAAGCAAAAAACGAAGCAGAGGACTCAATCCACAACGAATCAAACGAAGCAGAGGACTCCATCCATTACGAAGAAAACGATGCAGAGTACTCCATTCAGCGATAATATTTCACCCACTACTCCATCCCCAAAGGTGAGAAGGAAACGATCTCGTAATTCTCCGACTACTCAAACACCAAATAAGAAAGCTAAACTTTGGCAGAGTACTCCACCCCCACAGATGAAAAGAGTCTTTTCCAGAGTAGCCCAAAAATTCATCACAGGTGCTCAAAATGCCATAATGCAGGACACAATCGAAAAACATTCCCATTTTCTTGACTCTGGCTTGACTCTGGCTTCACTCTGGCTTTACTCTGGCTTCACTCTGGCTTCAAGTTTATTTAAACAAGGAAACAAATCTTGGTTTATAACTTTATTTATTTATTTGTCCTTATTTATGGTGCTCCGTTGTTTTATGTTAGTCTTTTAGTTTGATGTGGGTATCATAAAATAGTCGGTATTGCAGAGTGTGCATCTGGTATCGCAGAGTGTGCATCTGGTATCGCAGAGTCTGCATCTGGTATCGCAGAGTCTGCATCTGTTATCGCAGAGTCTGCATCTGTTATCGCAGAGTCTGCATCTGCATCAAGTATCGCGAAGTCTGCGTCTGATATCTGCATGAATCATCCAGTAACCTGCTATTAATCTTCCTGTGGTCTACTATAGATTTTACTTTTAGTTTCATTCAAAAAATATATATGCTCAACAAATCCAAGGGTAAAACATGTTATTCAATTAAAATCCACATCTTGAATTACGGAATCATAACTTTTCAAGGATATATAAATACAGAAACAAATAAAATTAGAAGAAATAGTTCAAATCTCCTATATAATGCGGCAAAGCTGTCTTGCGAACCAATATAGGTAGCAGTTTTCGCATCCAGGTTGATATTCGTGCTCAGTGGCACAATTTGGAAAAGGCAAATCTGGACAGTCAGGATATTGCCACATTGATGCAAAAGAATGGTTCATGGGTGGATAGAAAGCTACAACCGCATCCAGAACCTCCTCCCCAAGCCTGGTGAGTTTATCAAAATCACCTTCAGCGTGTACGTCGACACATAATTTGAGAAGTTGTGCAGCCTTTTTCGTACGTCCAGCACATACACACAGCATTCCACAGAGATAAGTTGCGTTAGCACTGAAAGGGACAAGCCGGTCCAAAAGCTCCATGGCTGCGCTGATTTCTTGTTCTGCGGTCACGAGTCTTGCAGCCTCATAATAAATAGCAGTTGGGTTTCCGGCATTTAAGCATCTTACAAAAAAGCTGCGATTCGCCCCGTCTAGGAGAATTTTATCTGTGTCTTCACATAGATCGTGGATATTAAGTTCCTTGAGGACTTCATCACTGTACACTACATCTCTACCGATCCGCCCTATTCGGAGGATGTGTCCGACTCTCCACAAGGTGAGGCGGCCAAGTTTTCGTGCAATGACAGAGATAATGTCCGAAGGGAGCTCTGGTATTTGCATGTTAACCTACGATGTGATGCGGTATTTGGATTTTGAAAATAATTAACAGCCACTCTATTTGTAAACAATCTACTATTTTTATAGATAAGAAAAGATATGAAAGGGGTCGATCTTCCTTTAAATTGTCTTGGAAAATAAAACTCAATTTACAAGGATGATTACTGTGCAACCGGTCAACTATCATAACATAAGATACTCTGCCTTGGAAAAGACAACTCAATTTAATAAGAAATGGCAGAGAAAGCGCGTAAATTTGCCGCGCAATAAATGGCGCGAACACCCATAAGAATAAAGGACAAGTCATTTTTTTACACATGAGGAGATGAATGACAACTCATTTAAAAAGTATACATCAATGAACATGTGTTTATTGCAGTAGTTGAAAATACATTCCCTAGTCTGCCAAAACCCTAGAGTAATGCTTCGTGTTCATATAGGAGAAAGTCGTGTCTGTTTGTCTCTACATCTATTTGTTTACCAAAGACGCAACATTCATCATCTTCGTCTCACTTACCAAGTTTGTGACCATGGGTTATAGTGTAAGGCGAATTAAAATGGAACTTAATCGGATCCAGAAGGATGTTCCTACACAGTTCATCAGGGCAGGTATAAAATCTAGAACTCCCAAGTCTTTTATGCAGTTTGAGGTAGTATTATTTACGGATGATAATAGGAACTTTACGGATGTAGTATTATTTAGATTAAATGTCTGAGTTGAGTCTTATATGTTTTAGGTCCCGTTGGTGATTGTGTTTACGAATGGGAAGCAGCTATCAATGGACCCTTCGACAGTCCCTATGCCGGAGGGATTTTCTTGCTTACCATCCATTTTCCTCCGGATTATCCGATAAAGGCGCCAATGGTTTGCTTTTTGCTTTTTCAGTTAATTGTTATTTGTTGCAGGATGAAACTTCACTCTTGATCATCTTGCTTTTCATCTTGCTTTTAATTGATATTCTCTTTGTCTTTGCATGCAGGTGGCTTTCAAAACAAAGATTTACCACCCAAACATCACGCAAAAGGAGCGATTGACTATGATATCTTGAGGGAAAAATGGTCTCCTGCTTTAACCATGTCCCAGGTTTGGAATTTTTTTCAGATTTAACAAAGTTTTGTCGAAAAAAATACTTCAGCCAAACATGTGTGTTAATGGGATGAATTTTTGTTATGGAATTAGGTTTTGATGTCAATTTGCGCGCTGATGACTGACCCAATCCTAGATGATCCTTTTCTGCCGGAGGTAGCCCATATTTACAAGACTGACAAATCCAGGTTCGAGTCAACTGCGCGAAGCTGGACCGAGAAGTATGCCATGGGATCAGAGTGAGGTGGTGGAGGCAAAGAAAGGAGCTGTCTCACCTGTGTGTTCTTTAGTATCTTTTCTATGTTTGCTTTATTATCTTCTGAAGACTGGTTTGCTATAAGTGTTTCATTTTGAACTCGCGGATCAATTCGGTTATTGGTTATTTTGAGCGAATGCGCAGTATCTGCTTGTACTCTGCATCTGAGAACAGATGATGGGCGGACTCTGCATTTAGGCTGCATCTACATCGCTAACACTGCGCATAAACTTCATCTTCTCAACTTTGATACTACATGCTACCAGTCGGACCCATCATTTATTAGTTTCTTCTTCCTCTGCTGATAGAGCGTCAGCAAAATGGGCCCCATAAAAGAATACGCAGAATAAAAATAGAGGTATGTTCTTCTTCTTCTGTCGTAGGCAGAGTAAGAGCAAAGTAAATATTAACATTATTTAATAAGCATATTATAAATAGAGAAAGAGCAGAGAAAGCGCAGTATATTAGTTTGCTCGTACTCTGCTGTGGTGAAGTTTGAAATATTATACTATAACTTTTCTACTAATTCAATAAGTTTATTGGGTTGCTGCTAAAAACTTATTTTAGTAACCGTGAAATCAAAAGTAATTGGCGCAACCCGATCTTGCCATTGATGGCTGCAGAGTATAGCCGTATACGAGTGCATGATGTGATGTGAGTTGATATTGCTTTGACTCTTAACATTTTTAATGGAACCGTGAAAAGTAAGTTTCATTTTTACTATATATTCTTAATTTATTATATACGTAATGATTACGTATTCACAATCGTAAATGTTTTTGAGACAATAAAAATAATATTGGTTTTTGGGAAGTTTAATATAAGGTTAGGATAAATGCAGAGACAAAGCAGTACTATGCGTAGAGAATTAGCAGCGTCTGTTCGTACTCTGCAGTAGGGAAGTTTGAAATATTTTCCTATAACTTATCTAAAATATTATTTCGGAATAACGGTAATTATACGTTATTGTTTGTTTTACCAATTAAATGCAGAGTAAGTAAATGCATGACACTGGGCATTCTAACAAACGGTTGTTAATGTTATGGTACATTCAGCTATGATCTGCGTAAAAGGCGCAGTGTCTGCTTGTACTCTGCATCTAAAAGCAGATGATGGGCGGACTCTACATTTAGGCTGCATCTACATCGCTTACACTGCGCATAAACTGCATCTTCTCAACTTGTTTTCATCCACAAAGGTCTAACAAAACAAAATAAAGTATACATAAATTACTGAACTATTATAACGAGACATACAATAGTGTTACTCCGAGTCTCAAAAGATCGAGTGCAATAACATTAAACAACACAGTTGATGAGGTTTATTCTAGGTGGTTTTGGTACGACGAATAGGGTCATCAATGTATGCATCTTCAACCATTGAGAAACCACCGGTCTTAACAACCCTTAGTTGCTGGATTGCTTCTTCAACGGCAGGAATTGCTGGATTTATGAGGAGTTCAGAGAATGGGTAGAGAGCCGAGACACGTATCTCACCTGCAATGCCAAAGAGTCACCTACTCATATATGTTGCAATAGTTCTCTATGGTTGAATGAAGTAGTAACACTACCTCCAAAATAGTCCATATTCCAATTTTGTAGCACGCAGAATATGACCTTCCCAATTGGCTGAAGTCGCCAGAAGTACTCAAATTCATCAGCAAATGTTCCCTTCGCAATACAGTTGATATTTTCGCCGCTGCAGCTCACAAAGACGAATTTATAGTACTTCGTTCTCAAAAGACATCCTAAACTATAAACATAATTAACTTACATGAAATTCCTAAATGTGAAGTGTAGAACTTTGTGACCAGGGACAACGTAAACGTCATCTGTGAAGCCTTGATAAATTTCTAATTTCTTGACTTTCACAATAGCACCAAGCAAATCAACTGTGTTAATAGCAATATGAATATAGATTAAGAAATCTGACGTGAAATGGAAAATCAAACAACTAATATTCCATCAATACTTACCAACACTAATCTTCTTATGCAATGAGCCATTTAGAACTCTGCGAAATGGAGATAACGACACCATATGATTACCACAGATTCGTGCTACCTTTTTAATGATCGATTCTTCATGGAAGAAGATATGGAACTCATGGTGTGTTAGTTTCCACTGACCCGGCCTCGTCGTCACTTCAAAATCCCTAATCAAATACCATTCCCCTTCAGCCACGTCTTCAAACTTTGACAACAAATGATTTCGAATGGTTGCAGAGATCCGAACACCCTAAACCATAAAACCAAGGATTGTCTCTATTCCTCTAAAAATTAAACAAAATCATGTATTCCTAAGAGACCACATAAGGACATCAAAGCATGCATTTCTTACGGCGTGATAATCAGCGAGAAGCAAGTGTCTTTCAGGTTGAAAGCGTGCATAGTGCTCTCCAAATTCTCTTACGACTTGAACCAAGATTCTTCCACCATTCTTCACGAGTGACAAGTCTAGAACCATATCTAAATGAGCCATTTCTTAAGACTGTAAGTTTTAGAGAAAAGTTTGGAAGAAAAGTTTTGAGCCTGAAATGTTTGGAGAAAAGTGTTGGAGCCTGAGAAGTTTTGAAGAAACGATTGGATTGAAGAACGGTAAATAATCAAAACTGACTTTTTACGGTTCCAAAAAATGTTAAAGAGCCACGTGTCGATAATCGCATGATGCAATACGAGAAACAAGGCATTGCCGTAATTGTTAGAATGCGCAGTGTCATGCATTAACTTACTCTGCATTTAATTAGTAAAAGGGGACTTATTTGCTAGTTTCTACGATTCTTTATTATGGGGCCCATATTGATGGACACTCTAGCAGAGGAAGAGCGGACTTCTTTAATTGATATGACAATAACTTTTGATTCGACGTAGTACTGCTTTTAAAAATAACTTTTTAGACGCAACTCAATAAACTTATTGAATTGGTCATTGGAGATATTTTGGAAAGTTATAGTATAATATTTCAAACTTCACCACAGCAGAGTACGAGAAACTAATATACTGCGCTTTCTCTGCGCTTTCTCTGCTCTTTCTCTGCTCTTTCTCTATTTATAATCTGCTTATTAAATAATGTTAGTATTAACTTTGCTCTTACTCTGCCTACGACAGAAGAAGAAGAACAGACCTCTATTTTTATTTTGCGTATTCTTTTATGTTCACTGCAAATGTTATGCAAATATGGTGTAAAGCAGATTACGGCACATTTTAAGCAGATCATAGCTGAATGTACCATAACATTAACAACCGTTTGTTAGAATGCCCAGTGTCATGCATTTACTTACTCTGCATTTAATTGGTAAAACAAACAATAACGTATAATTACCGTTATTCCGAAATAATATTTTAGATAAGTTATAGGAAAATATTTCAAACTTCCCTACTGCAGAGTACGAACAGACGCTGCTAATTCTCTACGCGTAGTACTGCTTTGTCTTTGCATTTATCCTAACCTTATATTAAACTTCCCAAAAACCACTAGTATTTTTATTGTCTCAAAAACATTTACGATTGTGAATATATAGTAAAAATGAAACTTACTTTTCACGGTTCCATTAAAAATGTTAAGAGTCAAAGCAATATCAACTCACATCACATCATGCACTCATATACGGCCATACTCTGCAGCCATCAATGGCAAGATCGGATTGCGCCAATTAGTTTTGATTCGACGTAGAACTACTTTTATAAATAATTTTTTAGCAGCAACCCAATAAACTTATTGAATTAGTAGAAAATTATAGTATAACATTCAAACTTCAAGACAGCAGAGTATGAGCAAACTTCATATACTGCTCTTACTCTGTCTAGGACTTGTCGATAATCGCAGACATCTATTTTTAATCTGCGTACTCCTTTCTGGGGCCCATTTTGCTGGACGCTCTATCAGCTGATGGGTCCGAATGGTAGCATCTAGTATCAAAGTTGAGTTGCAGTAGATGTTATATTTGATTTAACTTGCAGTAAAAATATGCTGCATAAACTGCAGATTTATGTGGTGAGTTTGCTTTTACTTAGCATTTTACAGAAGAGGCTGAGAAAAGTCTATTTGAATTCTACGGTTTAGGGGGAAAATTGAAAATTCAAATATCTTTGAATTTTTAAACATTATCAATCTCGTGGCAAATACGTGCTGATACTGCCGAAAATAAACGGTAAAAAAGCACGCATTTGTTATATAACAGAAGAATCAAAGGACAATGTATAGGTGTAGTGTTAATAACATTTATATCCATTTGGCATATCTCGCCACATCATCATTATTTAGTCGCAAACCAATGGCAGATCAATAGCAAACCAATGGCAGATCAATAGCAAACCAACGGAAGATCAATAGCAAAACTAAATAGATAAATGTGATAATTACAAAACTAAATAGATAAAAAAACAGGTCATATTCTACGAAGTGTCCGGGGAACAGTCGCGCTTCATCCCTCTAGAACTCCCAGGAACATCGTAGCCAACGTCGGCCAATCCAAACTCGCGACTTATACGATCCAAGAACCTTGACTGTTGGGTCAAAGTTGTTGCCACAACCCTAACCGAATCCACAGCCCTCTCCACATTCCGAAGCCGAGTCTCCAAACCACATATTTTAGCACGTAGGGCTTCTCCCTCCAACTCCAACTCCTCGCAACGAGGACAATGAACATTAGTGATGCGAGACGGATACACGTTTTGCCAAGTAAGCCTAAGGCGATCCAGGCTACCTGGACGGACCTCTGCTTCGTCGATATCCGCCCGAAGAGAACTCCCGTCAACTGCGGCGTCGGAGAGAAGAAACTCAGGGCGCCGGTAAGGGAGTGGAATAAAAAAAAGGGCATTAGGAAAATCGGGATATGTGCGACGGTTCTGCTTTGTTAGAACTGATGAAGCGCAACAGAGAGAAAACGCATGTTAAAAGAGTTAGCTTGATCAATTCGCCAGAGTCTAATGAATTTTTTGTAAGATGGAAATTACCTGAATCAGACCACAAGCGGGGAAGTCCGTCAGGACCGGAATGACGAACAAAGAAGTAGTGAATCTTGTCATCATCACCACCCTCAATTTGGAGGGGAAGTTAAACTGGAGATCTGCAACCGTCACGAAGAACAAGTTCATATCTATTAGACCAGGGGTCTATACTCCTAACCTCAAAAGCCCTAAAAATCATAGCACTGGAAACAGTGATTCCAGATAAGTCCGACAGTATTTGGAAGGCGTTTATCAACCCCCATGAGCGGGCATTAAACTGGCTGGGTGCAATCCGAAGTTCTTTACAAAACTCCATCATCAAAAAAGACAGGCGATGGCGGAAACCTGCCCGAAAGGAAGACCAATAGACGGTGATATAGCCTACCGGAGGAATCCCGGGCACATCTTGTACCTCTGGATATTTGAACCAATCCGAATTCCTTGGCAGAGCAGGAATCACACTGTTGGGTTCGCTCCCGCCAGAGGAAGAAGAAGATGAGGAAAAGGCAGACATCGGATTCAAAGAAGATTGGTGAGACTGATGGGTAGAAAAGAAGAATAAAAGATACGCTTGCGTTCTGTAGCTTTTGGATTATCTTTGTTTTGTTTGTTTGAGACTGATGGAGGAAAGAATAAATTATCTTAGTTTTTACACCCAAATAAAGAAGAGATCTTTTATACTCGTTGAAGGGAAACCGTATCGGTATGGAAGCCCTAATTAGTCATTCTCTGCAGCTATTACTGGACGCCTCTGAGATGATGCTGCTCCATTCCAAGGGCCATGTGTCGATCATCGCATTATTGAACATGAGAAACAAGGTACATTATTAATTGTTCTACTACAATACGACATACGCCATGTGTCGATCATACATGATAGAGCACGTTAAGTAAGGAATGGCAGTGATTGCGACTACTCTGTTTATATTCTGCAATAAATTTAATAGTACTCTGCTTAGGCACCTTCTCTGCATATACTCTACAAAATAACGGGTTAAATGATGGGAAGGTGGACCGCTGAAATGATGGGAAGGTGGACCGTTGAAATGACAGCTAAGCGAAAAAAACTGACGTACGTGGTTTTGCTTTATCCCTCTCGTCTATAAAAGAAAGAAGAACCCTCAACACATTCTCTGCATTTAACTCTTTTACAGGCACATATTCAAGACATCATGGCTGCAGATCATTCGAAGAAAAGAAAAGCACCAATGTCAGACCTGGAGTTGGAAGCAGAAGAGAAGCGGAATGATGCAGTTATGGAGGCGGAAAAGGAAGGAAAGGATCGCCTGAGGGCAATTCTTCTGCTGGTGCGATCTCAAATGAGAGCGAAGGACGAAGCTCACCGCGTCAAACTCAAGTTGGAAAGAATAGCCGGTAAACGCTCTATGTTGGAGAAGATGATGCATGAAGAACAAGTGGTCATGGATGCTAGGCGGCAGCAGTTAGCAGAGAAAGAAATGATTGCTGAGGAGGAGCTGAGAGGAATTACAGTTCCTCGTATTGATTGGTTAAAACTTGGTCTTTCGTTTATGGAGGAATAAAGTTATGTAGAACTCTTGTTATCCTAATTATTTTACTTTTCTTAAAATTTCAACAACATTTAGTTTATTTGATGTTGTTTATCTTTTCTTGGATTTGTTTTTTGTACTCTTTTCTTCGACTTGTGTTTCTGTGTGTATTCAAAACTTTCAAACTACATCTCCTTTTGGATGCAAACTACGGTTGGTGCAGAGTAACCTACATCTTGTTTTGGATGCAAACTACGGCCATATTTGGGTGCAGAGTACAAATAGACTCAAATATAGAAGCAGAGTACCGAAAAAATATGCGAAGCAGAGGACCTAGGTTTGGAGCATATTTTAGGCAGATTTTGAACTTATGTTTATATACGTACCATGTATGTTTCTGCAGATTCTGCGTTTACTACTTCTTCTTCTCTGCATTTATAATTTTTTTTTTTTTTTTGACATCAACTCTGCATTTATAATAAACATCAACTTCTCTGCTGGAAAATGGGATGATTCTTCATATTCCTTTTCTAAATTTATTACAAAAAAATTCGAGCAAAAACTGGTACATGTTCTTATTCGTCTTGATCATTGTGAAATACCTGGCGGATAATTTCCGGGATAGGGGATATTTTGTCAAATCCAAGCTGTTCCCATTATGAAGGATGGGCCTCGAGCCGTTTTATAATCTTCTCGATTCTCTTCTGTTTCTTGTGAAGTTTAGCCTGTTTCTTCAAGATTTTCTCGTGAGTCTTGATTGCTCGCCGGTACTTCTCGTTAAGCTGCATAAAATAAATTATAGATACATAAGGAACAGCAATGGAAAACTCTTGAAAAACATGCAACACCTTTACCTTAGTTATGAACTCCGTGGATTGCTGAAAACATCTCGGGTTATGGTTCATTAGTAAAACTGAAGGAATCTTCAATCCGGATCGTTCAAATACAGTTGTTGAACTCGCGGAAGATTCATTATCGTTCATCGGATTGAAGACAGAGACTACAGATGGCTCCATTAAAAGTCGGCTATATGTGCTCTGCAAATAAAGAAGAAGTGTTGAAGATAACCCACGTCATAAATACAAGAGTGCACCGAGTTACGAAATACAAGAGTGGACCCACTTCATAAATACAAGAGTGGTTGACGAAATCCACTTAAAATTAATTACAAGAGTGATGACGCTAGATATTCCAACTTCAATGAAACTCTGCATCTGCTTTGCTTACACTCAGCACAAACATGGGCAGAATAAGTTCTCTTCTACTAAGGAAGGAAAGACATAAATTCTGCTTGTACGCCGCAGAGTTTATGTTTTTCATCCTTAGTAGAAGAGAACTTATTCTGCCCATGTTTATGCTGAGTGTAAGCAAAGCAAATGCAGAGTATGAGCAGGTGCTGCGTATTCTCGGTTTACAATCTATCAGCGTAGTTTATGATGATGCGTGTAAACGAAGAATAAGCAGAATAAGTTCTCTTCTACTAAGGAAGGAAAAACTTAAATTCTGCTTGTACGCCGCAGAGTTTGGTTAATATAATATTTACTAGAACAAATCTCCTTATTTACTATATACATATATTTACTAACCATGCAATTAAATTTGAACGTCGTAGGGATCGTAGATACTTGCAATAATTGACTCATCACACATGCGTTGATCGGTATACGAAGATGTCTCATCCAACACCTCCGCAGCGAGCTTCGTCCTCCAGGTCATCATTTTGGCATTACACAGTTCTCTTGCTGATAGCGGCAATCCTAACATGTGACACTTAATGTATTTGAGTGCGTATACTCCACAATCACCTACTAGTGGACGCATTTTGGGAACGTCTTTTACAATTGTGATTGTAAAAGCTGCTTCATCGTAGTCTTGAGGAAAGAACATATGAATTGCGGCAGGAACCATTTCAGCAAAAGCCCTCGCCGCTGCCACAATATCTGATTCTGGAGTATTTAAGGAATCATATATGTAGACAACCCGGTCAACCAATGATATGACCGTCCCAACCCAATGATTCGAGCTCACGTGTAGAACGAAGTATAACGTATCAACGTTTTTGCCCCAGGCCAAATTTGTTGCGGCATAAGCTGGAAGAATACCGTGTACATTCTCGTAAGCACCACCAGGCCATCTTTCAAGCTCAAGCCACTCGGCGTACCTATTCTTCCAAAGCATTTGAAATGCTGCATCCAATATAGCAATCCGCGGACTCTTGAAAGAACTAGGATTTCTCTTTACCTTAGTCTATACAAGTTCAGTGCTACGTCAAGGTGCTGATAATAAAAGAAGGACAAATGTTAGGCACCAAAGCAGAGTCTACTAGACACACAACAAAACGGTCTGCCAGCTAAACATGAAATCAACACTTTTGCCAGATCCACTGTTGACGAGGAAGAATGTACTTACCATATCGTGTAACCATTCCCTAGGCTTCAAAAGTAAGTTGAAGAATTCACGGGCCGTTGTTTTCCCTCCAAATGGATAAATATTTGTTCTGTCGAAGAAAATCAACATTCAAGTTAGACTGCAAGATAAAATAGACGATCTTATATGCTGTGTGTACTTACTCATCGGCTCTGAATACATTCATCTTGTCCACCAGTGTTTTGTCAACATCTCCAAATACAATTTCGTAAGCAGATTTCTGGGCCACTGGTTTTGCGTTGTTGCTAGGTACAACAGGAAGCGCAGTCGATTTGCTTAACCTTTCACTCCTCCTTGTTGTTAGCTTGTTGGTCTGGCGAAGATTTCTGGAGCTTTCGTATATTTCGATTTGAGATGTAGTTGGGTGGACTGAATCCACTGATGGTTCAATGATATTAACTGGCTGGGAGTTTCCTTTTCCTCTCCCTCTTCCTCTTCCTCTTCCTCTTCCTCTTCCTCTTTCTTCAATGATTTCAGTGTCAATCACTGAGCCTTTACCATCTTCAGCAGTCGAAGCAACTGTCTCCATGCAGACGTTGGTTATCAATGCCGTAATGGGATCCTTAATGCATACATTAGTTTCATCTGCTGCAGCGGCATCCTTAATGCAGACATTGCTTTCATATGCGGGAGTGGCATCCTCTGCCTGAAGGCATGATTTGGGATCATTATCTCCTTTTTCTTCTTTGGCATCTTCTGCCTTTTCACTCCCATTAATTTTTTCAACATCTCCAACTCTACCATCATCTTGAAGATGTTCTTCTTTGGCATCCTCTGCCTTTTCACTCCCATCACTTTTTTCAACATCTCCAACTCTACCATCATCTTGAAGATGTTCTTCTTTGGCATCCTCTGCCTTTTCACTCCCATCACTTTTTTCAACATCTCCAACTCTACCATCATCTTGAAGATGTTCTTCTTTGGCATCCTCTGCCTTTTCACATTTGTATATTTTTTCCCCATGGAACATATCTTGAAGATGTTCTTGTTTGGCATCCTTTGCCTCAATGCCATCTGCCTTTTCACTGCAATCTATTTTTGCATCATCTCCTACTTGTTCTTGTTTGGCATCCTCTGCCTCGATGCCATTATCAGTTACTTTTTCTTTGCCATCTCTTACTTTCTCATTTGAAAAGAAGCCAGAGGCAACAACCTTGATTCCTTCTCCTTCGTTGTCTTTACCATCTCCTTTGTTATCCACCGTCGTCTCTTCTTGGTCATTCTGCAAAATTTCAAAGTAATGACTGTTACATGAACTCAGCTTCAACCTCTTACACCTTAAGGGCATACTCTGCCGTATAGGATATTAAGGGATGCCAATGCTAAATAGAATTGAATGCCATTATTAGTCTGCCGTAATAATTACATTTCTCACATAAATGAATGATACAACCTAGGCAAGCAGAGTATGCATTGCCCCTCTATTGTTTTACCACATCTGATAGAGCATGATATCGCATATCATGCCAGTGCTTTTATTTCAACAATTGCTGAGTTGGACATACCATGCGATTGTCAGGTTTTAGTTTGTTGTTAGAGAAGCGAGTATCTTGCTCGAAACAAGTCATCCTCTCCATCAGCTTTTCAACGACCTGTGCCAACTTGTTTAAGGTTAAACCCAAAACAGTATGATGTTCCATGATGGTTCGTTGCTGTTCCAAATTTACTCGTTGCTGCTCAAGTCTGGCATTTTCAATTCTAGCTACAACTGCGTCAAAGTTGGTCTGCTGTTTATCCAGGACAAATTCAATGATGTCGACGAAATCTGTTGAACCAGTAGATGGGATTTTAGCTACAGAGAACTTCGGTTTCATGACATACCGTCCGTCATCTTCTTCTTCTTCTTCTTCTTCAATTCCCTTCCGCTTCCTCTTCCTCTTTTCCCCATCTTGCTCTTCAATTCCCTTCTTCTTTTTCCCTTTTCCTCTCTTTCCTTCATTATCAACTTTCCTTTTTGTTCCAGTGCGGTTTTCTGGGACTGGCGGCACTTTTGAGACCCTCCATTTGATGTCCGACAACGGCTGGCCAGAGAGAATGTATTTGATGAGATTATCAAGCTTGACATCTATTACGTCGTTACCTTTCCAACGTGGATAGATTTCTGCCCGGGATCTCTCACACATAGTAGTTACAACCACCTACAAAACAACATATGGTTACATAAATGTCAGCCAGAAGTCAGCATAACTCTGCCAGAAGTCTAGCGATGGGAATATGTAAACTTGTGGTAGAGTCTTTTTGCAGACGCTGCCACTGTGGCTTACTCTGCCAAAACTCTACATTTTTACAAACTATGCCAAAGATATACATACCTCTTCACTCGAGAAGATCTTCTCCATATCGGGTCTGCCAACTTTTCCCTTGTATCTTAGCAGATGTGTACCTTCAAAAGCTATAGGTGTTCCCAAATTTTCTCCCACTTTGGGCACATAAGCATACGCCCAGACCTGTAGAACTTGCACGAACCCTTCAAAACATAAGAGTCTTGCCATATCTTCTCTTTAGTTACTAACTTAACCTGCTCAACAAGATCTTTGTAAGCAACCCTCCCCAGGGATACCCTTCGAAAATTGCCAAATCTATCACCAACCTAGCTAGGTTAAGGGGAATTTCTGTACGCCGATCAACAGCCAACAGACCGTTAGACAGAATAGCTAGGTAACTAAGCCTAATTTTATCTTCCTGGACCAAGATTTGCTTATATCTCCACCATGCTTCATACACAATTTCACTATGTCCTCAATACAAGGGCTAGGACGGCGTATTTTGAGAAGACCCCGAAAGCGATTCCAGGTTTGGTGATTAGCTTCAGAAGATTCCAACCCATCCAACTGCGTAATTTTATTACAGTTAAGACCTGTGATCTCTTCAAACTCGAAGAGCGAGAACCGTGCTGGCTGCCCCGCGATCAAAAACCACAACTCAAATGGGCTTTCACACTCCAATTGTTTGCAAATAAGATGGTGATGCACTAATTTCGCACTCCATTCGAAACCCAACTTCTCAAACTTACAAATAACTCCTAGCTGTGACTTGCGGACATAATCCCACACTTCCTCACCCACTACACTTTCCACCAGTGAAAGATGATTGAACTTCGAACAGTAGTTTATTCTGGTATTTGGATCTGGCTTGTTTCCTTTGGAAAAAATAATGGCAGGAAAATCCATCTCGTAATCATTCATATACATGATATATTCGAAGGAGAAATATTGGAAAAATGAAGAGATCGGAGAAATGAAGAAAATGAAGAAAGAGATCGACAAAATTGAAGATACGCTCCTCTGCTCTAGGGTTGCCGAGGGGAAGTAGAAGAAGAGTCAATGTTGTGTTTTCCAAGCTTTCTGGGCTTCATGGGCCTGAAACAACTGCTTTGAGGCCCGAATATATATTGTGGAAATATTTTTAAACTAATATTACCTAATTAAGACGGCGCCCCCTATTGTCGTACAGTTAAGTCAGCGCCGCCTTTTTCTTTTATTTGAAACTCTTCAAAAACGCTGCGCTACATCGGCATACAGTCTGCGAAACCCTAAACCACTCAAAACTCTTCAAAAACTTCGATTAACATTTGTTTAGCCGTCATAACTCCAAAGTGATCTTCAATCTAAGTGTTTAAAAGCTTATTTACATTGAAAACACAGAATGGAAGAAAATCGATAACCATGGTAAATACCAAGGAAATGTTTCATATAGTGTCGTGTTGAACAAAGATACACGAAGAAACATATGATAACGATTTTTTTTTCTGAGTTGTTCTTTTTAACATAAGTTTTACTTTGAAACCAGTAAGAAATAATGTATAAAGGTAGTGGAAGTATATACAAACATACAACAACAAAAAATCACTACAAATCCTATATCAATCTGCATTCGGTCTGCCGTTGGTGACATTCATTCAGTCTACGATACCCTAACCACTCGGTTTTCACTTTGGAGTTTTTCTTTTTAACATAAGTTGTACTTTGACAACAGTTAGAAATTAATGAAATAATGTATAAAGGAAGTGAAAGTATATACAAATATACATCAACAAAAACTCTCTACAAACGAATTCTCTGATTGCGATCTGCATTCGGTCTGTTGTTGGTGATATTCAGTCAGTCTGCGAAACCCTACCCACTCGGTTGTCATACCCTACCCACTCGGTTTTCACCGAGTTTCTCGAGTTTTCTGGTTTCGGCTTATACCGGTTAATGCACTACTGGTGATTGTCTTCTGTCGTTGGTGACCTTAAGGGGTAGCGCTGGTATTATTTCACAACCACGAGCACTTCAACAAGAATCAGTCACCATTCTTTTCAAGGCACATGCGATTTGGAGGAGTGGACACAAGAAGGGTTCAAGCACTTGAAGGAGTTGGAGGATATATGGACTACTTGACCTATCCCGCGCCAACCATGCATTTCCTTGCCACGGTGAAGTTCATTGAGGATGAAGCGAATGGACATGGATATGTCTACTTCGTGGTTGGGCCTAACCAATACTCACTCACTTTTGGCCCGTTTCCCTAACAACACGCTCGCATAGCGCTTCATGGATGAGGACGAGATGCCTTTGTGTTGTTTCTTCCACCCCTTCAAGATTACAACTCTGATCACTTCTAATAAAACTGTTTATGAGTTTATGTTTGTTTGTTTTTTTTTGTCTGGAGTTTATGTTTTATTATGAAGAAACATAAGTGCAAAGCTAATTGGAAGGAGTCAATGTTCAGCTGTTTTTGTAGTGAATTATCCTAAAGTCTGATACCAGTGTGGCTTTTGTCTACCGTTAGGTGGTTTGGTCTGCGAAACCCTAACTGTAAAAAAGCACAGCAGTGTATACCAAATTTTTGCATAATACAAGTAGAATATAAACAGTGTTTGCGTATACTCTGCTTCCAACGGCAGAGACTGAGAACGCTTTGTTTTTCTTCTGCGAGTAAAAGCAGAGACTGCGCATACTCTTTTCTCTCTCTACTTGTACTTAGCGTAGTCTACATTTACTTGCGTTGCCAATGTCAACATGCAGACAGTGTGCCACCGGTCCGCGTTAACTCTGCTGATCTTAAGGGATAGCGCTGGTATTTTCAAAAAAGTGTACTAGTTCTACAATTTTCCCTACGAGTGTACCCGTTTGACATTAAAGTCAGAAAAGGTACTATTTTGGACTATTTCTTCATACTATATTGTGGTTTTATAGGTTCCCAACATTCATGGAATCATACTTCTGAGTAAATTGAGCTTTCCTCTAATGGCGGAGATGACTCTGAGTTTCCATTGGCAAATGCAAAAGAGGCTTAGGAGGGGCTTTAAGAGAATCCAAACTTCCTTCCATCATCTCTACAACTTTGTTCATCGATGGACGATCTGCTGGGCATAACTGAATACACCAAAACCCACCAAGTCATCTTTTTCGCAATATCTCCTTCTTCTTGAGTTAATTCATCCCCAATAAGTCTTGTGCTATCTCCACTTTCAAGATCCTTATAGATCAAATCCGGAAAGTAAGCCGAGTTGTTGTCCGGATCAGCTTTTTCGACTCTTTCTTTGTTCCTTGCTCCGATCATCTCAAGAACCAACATTTCGTAGCTGTACACATCCGACTTGTGAGACACACTTCCATACATTCTTGAAAACAACTCTGGAGCAATGTATCCTATAGTTCCTCTTGTGTCACGCAAAGACATGATGCTTTCTTGCTTCTCGCAGAGCTTAGCGAGGCCAAAATCAGAAACTTTAGGTCTGAGATCTTCATCTAACAGTACATTCTGAGGTTTAATATCGAAATGCACAATCCTTGTTTTGCAGCTATAGTGCAAGTACTCAATTCCCAAATGGTAATTCTGACCTGTTCCAAATGTTATCACTATGGAGCGATTCTTGCGGTAAGTTCCTGCAAAGTTGGCGGGTGGCCTGCTTAGGGGTGACATTAGCCTCAAGGATTTTGACATGGATATCAATGCCAACCGCCCCGAGCAGGTGAACGAAAATCTCCCGAAACGAGGAAGACAGGACGATGAGGCACCAAAGTCCAGAAGACGGATAAACATGATAATGGACGATCTCACTATTGCTCCGATACTGTCTCATAAATTAAAGCTTTCCAACGACGAACCGACGTCAGGGTCAATTGGTCCGCACCCTCAAAGTTTCCAAATGATGTTATCTCATTCGAAGAGAGAGAAACTACCGGAATTGATAAACCACATGACGATCCTTCGTCATTGAATTGATCATCAGTGATTGCGATGTAGCCCGTGTATTGGTTGATACGGGCAGTACGATTGATATAATCTTCAAAGAAACCCTCAAAAAATGAACATCGATTTATCCGACATAGTGGCAACCCCGAAACCATTGACTGGATTCTCCGGAGAAACGACAATGACAATTGGAACAATCAAAATGCCTGTACAAGCTGGAGGGCTTATCAAGATCGTCAATTTTTCTGTAGCCGATCACCCGACCATCTATAACGTCAATGTCGGAACACCTTGGTTGAATTCAATGCGTGCCGTAGCCTCAACCTACCATCTTTGCATAAAATTCCCAATGCCGAGCGAGTAAAAACAATCTTGGGAGTCGAAAGAAATCCCGTGTGTGCTTCCTAGCTGCACACAAACTCAGGAACCCTGTCACTGATCCTGTAGCCAAGACAGAGCGCATGAAGATGAAAACAGACAGAGAGCCGGTGAAAGAGCTCTCCAAAATCTTATAGCAATTACAGATCGCGGAGGATCGCGAGGAGGAAGCGGTCGAACCAACCTGCGATCATGCTGTTTTGGTGTGTATAGACGATAATCATCCAGAATGGTGCGTGGAAATCGGAGCAAAATTCGATAAGAAAATCAAGGACGAACTCGTTTCCTTCTTAAAAAATACATAGACACTTTCGCATGGGCAACAGAGGATATGCCGGAATTGATATTAGCATAGCCAATGATGAGCTGAACGTTGATCCAACTTCAAACCAGTAAAGTAGAAGAGACGGAAACTCGGGCCAGAAAGAGCAAAAGTAGTCAACGACGAGGTCGAAAGGCTCTTGCAAGTTGGATCAATCACAGAAGTGAAGTACCCGGATTGGCTGGCCATCCAGTAGTCGTGAAGAAAAAGAACGGGAAGTGGCGAGTGTGTGTAGATTTCACCGAACTGAACAAAGCATGCCCTCCCACTTCCGCATATAGACCGACTGGTCGAGGCTACAGTAAGAAACAAACTCTTGTCATTCATGGATGCTTTTTTCGGATACAATCAGATCCTGATGAATCCCGGTGATCGAGAAAAGACATCCTGCATTACGGATCGTGGAATATATTGCTACAAGGTGATGCCTTTCGGTCTCAAGAATGTTGGAGCCACATATCAACGTTTGGTGAACAAAATGTTTGCTAATCAACTCGGAAAAACTATGGAAGTCTACATAGACGATATGCTGGTGAAATCACTAGCAAAAATGGATCACGTAACACATTTAGAGGAATGTTTCAATCGGCTGAACTTACACAACATGAAGCTGAACCCGATGAAGTGTAGATTCGCAGTCACATCGGGAAAATTTCTTGGTTACTTAGTTATGATCGAGGTATCGAACCAAACCCCAAGCAGATTGACGTGCTTATCCAAATGGTTTCACCAAGGACGAAACATGAAGTGCAAAGACTGACTGGAAGGGTAACTACGCTTAACCACTTTATTTTGCGATCTACCGACAAGTGTTTACCCTTCTATGATACTTTAGGAGGAAATAAGAAGTTCGAATGGACAGATAAGTGCGAAGAGGCCTTTTAGCAGTTGAAGAAATACCTTGCTAGTCCACCAGTGCTTGCAAAGCCAGTCCAGGGAGAGCCACTCTTCTTGTACACCGCAATCTCTGCCATAGCAGTAAGGGGAGTGCTCATTCGAGATGAACGGGGAGAGTAGAAACTAATTTTTTATGTCAGCAAGACTCTCACCGACGCAGAGACAAGATACCCGCAAATGGAGAAATTGGCTTTATCAGTTGTCATGTCCGCCAGAAAACTAAGGCCATATTTTCAATCACACTACATTGTGGTCCTTAGTACTTCCCCCCACGATAAGTTTTGCATGGCCCAAGTCAATGCGGGAGATTGCCAAATAGGCTATCAAGCTGAGTGAGTACGACATCGAGTATCGCGGACGAAATTGTGCGAGATCGTAAGTGCTAGCCAATTTTTTGTTCAAACTTCTGGAGGAGAGCCTCACTGTAGGAAACCAGTTCGACTTGGCAACTCCACATCGACGGCTCATCATCCAAAAATGGCTCAGGAATTGGAATACGTCTGACATCACCGACGGGCGAGATACTTGAACAATCTTTCCGCCTAGGCTTTCGTGCCTCCAACAATGAAGCAGAGTACAAAACTCTCACTGCCGTAATAAAGTTTGCACAAGGACTCAAGATTGACTGCATTCGCGCATTTTGCGATTCACAGTTAGTCACAAACCAATTTAGTGGGAAATACGCAGCTAAGACGACCATATGGAAGCATATCTAAAGATCGTCAAAGACTTGGCTGCGAAGTTTAAAGAGTTCGCGCTAATACGCATCCCAAGAGGGGAAAACACATCGGCTGACGCACTTGCAGCTCTTGCGTCCACCTCTGATCCAGATTTAAAACGGATTATCCCGGTGGAATTTATCAAACACCCAAGTATCACTCCTCCAGGAATAGTGAGTGTAATCACTCGATCCCAAGCTACCATAAAAGCAAAGGAGAAAGCCAGTGCAGCAGTCATTACCGAGAATGACATCGAAATGCAAGAAGCCGTAGACAACGATTCAATAGCCCAGGACGAGACAGAGATAGGAGATGAAGCACTCAAATCTCAAACACAAGCAAATACGATCAATGAGGGCGAAGA
>OVBL01000073.1:0-45600 GCA_900406555.1 Pseudoturritis turrita
CCTACAAGGCCAAATGCAATTAGTTGATTACTAATTAATTAATATCATATATATATATATATATATAAGATTATGGTTATAGTTACCTTCTCTCTCATCCATCCTGCGAAATCACGTTCATACGGTCGAAAGAAGTCACAGTTTAGCAAGATATAAGTATGAGCTGCGTGAGAATGCTTGTAATAACACCACTCGCTTGCCTTTACTTGCCACCCATTCGGCCTAAATCCGAGAAGACATCGGGTACTCCCACATCAGGATATGTTTGCCCAACCCCACCATCATCGTATCGTTTACGACCCGTTTTCTTTGTTTTCACGGTTGGGCTAAAATAGTAACTCGAGAAATTAGATGTCTCCTCGGTCAAACTTCCTGCCACGATAGATCCCTCAACCCTTGCGAGATTTTTTACTTTCATCTTCAGATGTTTGAAGAACCTTTCGAATGGGTACATCCATCGAAATTGGACTGGTCCACTAAGATCCAACTCATGCGGTAAGTGTACTACCAGATGTTCCATCACGTCGAAAAATGAAGGAGGAAATATCTTCTCCAAGTTGCAAAGAATAACTGCGATGTCTTATTTCAACGTCAAGATTTTATCCGCATTTAATGTTCGAGCACATAAGTCTCTGAAAAATGCCCTGATACCTGAAATTATGTACAACGTACAAGTTAATTATAAACTACAAATACATATAATTAAAAATATATATAATACAAGAATAATACCTACTAGTGCCTCGTGGACGTGATTTGGTAGAAGCTCCTGCAATGCAAATGGTAGTAGTCGTTGCATGAATACATGACAATCATGGCTCTTCATTCCAGAAAATTATTCCCCTTGCTCGACACACCTTGAGAACGTTGACACATATCCATCTGGAAATTTGACATCATCCTTAACCCACTTAAACAAACTATTCTTTGAGTCCAATGACAGCCGAAAAATAGGAATCGGTGCCCTACCATCGCTTGTAATGTGCAACTTAGGCCTTGCGCATATACAAGGGAGATCCAAACGTGATTTCAAATTGTCTTTCGTTTTACCCGGAACATTCAACAACGTGTGGATGATATTTTCGAAAAATTTCTTCTCGACGTGCATTACATCCAAATTGTGCCTCAAGAGATGATCCTTCCAGTACGGCAGTTCCCAGAATATACTTTTCTTATGCCAGTTATGATACTGCCCATACCCACCCGGCATATTAGCGGGGACACTGTACCAGTTACCCCCAACTTCTGCAGTTTGTTGAGCATCGCAATAATCTATTTGTGCTTCCAACTGTTCCCCTGAAAGATAAACCCCAGGGGGGGGGGGAGGGGACGTTGATGGTTTTGTTTTTCTTGAACAGCTTCTTGTTATTTCTATACGGATGACCCAATGGCAGAAATCGACGATGACAATCGAACCAGCACGTTTTGCGTCCATTCGTCAATTGAAACGCATCAGTCTGATCCAGACAGTAAGGACATGACAATTTCCCATAAGTGTCCATCCAGATAACATCCCATAGGCGGGGAAGTCGCTTATGGTCCACATAAGCACAACCTTCATGGTGAAGTTCTGGCGATTTGATGAATCGAATGTTCGTACACCGACATGCCACAACTCCTGTAATTCGTGGATCAGAGGCTGCAAAAACACGTCAAGAGATCTTTTTGGATGCTTAGGGCCCGGAACAAGAATGCTCATGAACAAAAATTCTCGATGCATGCACATATCCGGAAGTAAATTATAAGGCGTTACTATGACTGGCCACAACGAGTATTGCCGACCAGACATACCAAACGGACTAAACCCATCAGTGTAAAGACCCAAATAAACATTTCTATGTTCTTCAACAAAGTCTGAATGTACCGTGTTAAAGTGTTTCCACGCCTTCGCATCTGATGGATGAGAGATCACCCCTTCCTCACTAAAGTGTTCTGCGTGCCACCTCATTGCCCCAGCAGTCTGCTCTGATTGGTATAATCGCTTCAATCTATCTGTTATCGGAAGATACCACATACGCTGGAACGGCACCCTCGTGCGGCCATCTGTCTCTTTATATCTCGGTTTTCCGCAAAAACAACATTCCTGCAACTTAGCATCATCTTTCCAGAAAATCATACAGTTATCAATGCAGACGTCAATCATCTCAGACGGTAAACCAAGACTCGCGACCAGTCTCTGTATTTCATAGTAACTCTCTGCCGAGTTATTGCCCTCCGGCAAATACTCGTTAAACAATGCAGTCCATTTATCCATGCAATTTTCACTAATGTTATCTTCGCTTTTAATTATCATCATCCTAGATGCTAATGACAATTTTGAAAGCCCTTCTCTACATCCTTCATAGATGGCTTCATTAGCAGCGTCTAACATATCATAAAACTTTTTAGCACTCGGGTTTGGTTCTTAAAAAGTATTATCATTAAACAAGGCAGTACTTTCATGAAATGCATCAGTAACCATGTCATGAAACCTATTCCCATCACTATTACCATATCCATATTCATTATAATCTTGCTGATGAGCATGCTGATCATAGTTATTATCAAAACTACTAGCGCCATCTTGATTGCCATGATAACTCGTACTTGAACTACCCGGAACATTAACTACAAAATTTTCTCCGTGCGCAAACCACACATAATAGTTAGGTAAAAACCCCCTCGTATATAAATGCTTCCAAACAGTGTTTGCATCCTGATGATCAATGTTCTCGCACTTAACACAAGGACATAAAATTTTGTTACCGTTTTCTACCGCAAATGACTGATGTGTCGCGTGGGTCAAAAATTGATCAAGACCATCTCTAAATTCTCTCGTCACTTCACCGGTATCTGGATCTCGCCGGTTGTACATCCATGCCCGAACCGTGTATATCTCATGATGCCAAGACATGATCCGATTATCGACCTCTCCACAAAAAATATCGGATTTATAGTGTGTTTGCGAAATAAAATATTTTTGTGAGTAGATTTGGAATGTTTGTGATATGATTTCCGTCTCCCCCATAGCTTGCTATTTATAGAGGATCAGCCATTTTTGCTACTCATTTGCGACCAACCTTTGTTACTAATTTGCTAGGAAAAAACTTTTGCAAGGCATTTGCTAGTAATTTGCTACCCATTTGCGACCAAAAAATTAGTAGCAAAAAGCAATTGGAAATCATTAAAAACGTGGGTACCTACTTTCTAAATATTCTCGCAAATCAGTCGGAAATCTTAGAAAATATCTGTCCCCGCAAATGCCTCGCAAATTTGCAACGTGTTTGCTACGAACTATCTTTTCGTCGCAAATTAGTAGCAAATTTGAGGATATTTGCAACGAAATTGCGATGAAAATTATCCACGCAAATTTGCGACTAATTTGTGACTCCAGACGCAAATTCCTAGCAAACGCCTCGCAAATTTGCGACCTCAATATTGGTCGCAAATTCTCCTCGCAAATGGTCCTGTATTCTTGTAGTGATGATTTCGTGTGATTGTTATTTTGGGTTTGGTTGGGATATTTTATGAATGTTAGGGGAGCCCTGACTCACTAAGAAAATTAGTTGCTTATGACTCTACTTATTTTGCAGGTGACCATTAGCGGGTAAACCATACGGGTGTACACAAGGAACGCTAGGAAACCAGCGGTAGTTTATTTTGCCTTTTGTAAAGAACTAATGTTTAATATGTATGATAATGTTTTGAGTACTAGACTCACTGCCGGCATGTATACATATGTTCTTGTATCAAGTTTGAGAACCTAAGTATTATGATGTATAAAAATATGTTCCTTAAACTTGAGTTTTATGTGATGTTAATCCTAGTCCGGACGAACTAACTACTTGACATAGCTCGGTTTAAAAAGCCTTGAGTTTGTTCGGTAGGAAATGTGTGCTTGGTCGTTTGGTCTAGGGTCTCTGGATAAATTCTAGAAACCTCGGATCGAATGTCTAAGTACGCATATGTTAAATTTCCGGTCAATTGATGATCGGGGGTGTTACAGATGACATGCTGGTGAAGTGTTTGGAAGAAAAGGACCACGTAGTTCATTTAGAAGAGTGTTTCGAGCAACTAAATCGGCATAACATGAAGTTCAACCCAACCAAGTGCAGATTTACGGTGACATTCGGAAATTTCCTTGGATATCTGGTCACTCGCCATGGAATTGAAGCCAACCCAAAGCAGATAGATGCGCTCATACAAATGGCATCACCGAAAACAAAGTGCGAAGTCCAGAGGCTGACCGGATGGGTCACCGCACTGACTCGGTTCATCTCTCTATCAACAGACCAGTGTTTGCCTTTCTACGACACACAGCGTGGGAACAAGAGAATGGACAGAAAAATGCGAACAGGCTTTTCAACAGCTGAAAGAATACCTAGCCAGTCCCCAGTACTTACGAAACTAGTGGAAGACGAACCATTATTCCTTTACACGGCCGTTTCAGCAACAGCAGTAAGTGGAGTACTCATCCGAAAAAAGAGCGCAGCGAGCAGAAACCTATTTTCTATGTCAACCAAACTCTCACCGATGCTGAAACCCGATATCCGCAGATGGAGAAGCTGGCATTGTCTTTAATAATGTCCGCCCGGAAGCTGAGACCATACTTCCAATCACATTCAATTGTAGTTTTGACTACTTTCCCTCTGCGATCCATCCTACATAGTCCTAGCCAGTCTGGGAGATTGGCGAAGTGGGCAATAGAGCTGAGCGAGTATGACATCGAGTATCGGAGCTAAACCTACTCGAAATCTCAAGTCCTTGCAGATTTCCTGATAGAAATCCCAGACGAAGGAATAGAAAAGCCAGCTCCGAGCCCGATTTGGAAGCTCCACGCAGATGGATCATCATTAAAACAAGGATCTGGAGTGGGAATACGGTGAACCTCTCCAACAGGCGAAATCCTCGAACAGTCATTCCGCTTGGATTTTCGCGCATCCAATAACGAAGTAGAGTACGAAGCTTTGATTGCTGGAATGAGACTTGCTCTTGGACTCAAGGTTTCGCATGTCCAAGCTTACTGTGATTCGTAGCTGGTGGTCAACCAAGTCAGTGGCGAGTACACAGCTAGAGACGACTGAATGGAAGCTTATCTGAAGATCGTCAAAGAACTGGTTGCACAGTTCGAAGAGTTCACATTGACACGGATACCACGCGGGGAAAACACTTCGGCAGACGCATTAGCAGCACTCGCATCCACCTCCGATCCAGACCTGAAAAGGATAATCCCAGTAGAATTCATCAAACATCCAAGCATCAACCTCTCCGACTCCGTGAATGCGGTCACCCGCTCCCAAACAACCAACCAGGCCAAAGATACAACCGGGGACGCTGGTGCCACCACTGTAGAGGAGGACCAAAACATGTCACCTTCGGCGGAAGATGAGATAATCGAGATAGAGGAAGAGCCCGAAACATATCTTCCAGCCGAATGTGAAGCAGTCGAAATGGAGGAAGATCCACAACGAACGAAAACAGACTACGGATGCGACAAAGAGTGGATGGGAGCAATCCGCATTTACATCACGGATGGCGAGCTACCATCAGATAAGTGGGCTGCTTGAAAACTCAGAGCTCAAGTTGCTCGATACGTTTTCAAGTGGAGATTCTCATGACCGCTGATGGCCTGTGTCAAAGGCGCCGAAGCAAGAAAAATAATGGCAGAGGTCCACAGCGGTTCGTGTGGCAACCACTCCGGCGGAAGAGCTTTGGCCATCAAGATCAAGCGTCATGGTTACTATGGCCAACTATGGTGAAGGACTGCGAAAAGTTCTCCGCTAGGTGCGAAAAATGCCAACGACATGCCCCAATGATTCACCAACCCACGGAGTTGCTGTCCTCAATCTCAGCACCCTACCCCCTTAATGCGCTGGTCAATGGACATAGTCGAACCTCTACATAAATCTAAGCAAAAGAGATTTCTGCTAGTCTTGACGGATTACTTCTCCAAATGGGTCGAGGCAGACTCCTACGCCAACATAAAAGATACCCAAGTCGAGCACTTTGTTTGGAAAAATATCTTATGCCGACATGGAGTTCCATACGAGATCGTCACAGACAACGGCTCGCAGTTTATCTCTACAAGGTTTGAAGCTTTCTGCGAAAAATGGAAAATACGACTTAGCAAGTCTACGCCACGCTATCCACAAGGGAATGGGCAAGCAGAAGCGGTGAACAAGAATATCCTAGATGGCCTGAAAAAGCACCTTGATGCAAAGAAAGGACGCTGTGCATATGAACTCGAAGGGATGCTATGGTCACATAGGACGACTCCGCGAGGAGCAACCGGTGAAACACCTTTCGCCCTTGTCTACGATGCAAAATATGTCATCCCCGCTGAAGTCCAATTTCCTGGAGTCCGCTGCAGACTTCTTTCAGGGCAGGAGGGATTGAATCACCTCATGTTACTCGATGAGTTGGACTTGATCAATGAACGTTTCTTTTTGCCCTCATTGTGTTGGGATATAACCGAGCTAGAAGGCCTAACCATTGGAACAAGAGCCGAAACCACTTCCTTGGCTTCGGCTTCGAGAGTTGGAGGCTCGGGAAGAGTTTGTTCTCTGTACCGGCTTCAATTTCACCAACCTTCTCAATAGTTGGCTTGGCAACTTGTTCAGCCCCATCAGCAGCTCGGCCAGCTGCCTCTTTTTGTTTCTTCTCCTTCAAAGCCTATTTGTTACGGATCGTCAATCTTTTTCCCATGCTTTTTCTTGGAGGACTTTGTGATGGAGATTCAGACTCCGAGCTGTCAGATACTTCAACACCAGCGAAGACGGCTCGGGCTTTTTCAACTCTCCTTAGGGAAAAATGATTTTCCCAATGGCACTTTCTGGCAGGAAGCGTGTTTCGAAGCGTGAGTGTATCGTCTGGGTAACGTGGGATAATTTGCCGAACTGCAAAAACAAAGAAGAGAAAGCAGTGGTCAGCTCGCTACAAAACGAAACCTTAGTAAGTCTCCCGAAAAGTCTACAGCTCGCCCACCAATAGTTCCCCACTTCGCTTTGACGTAATGAACACTTTCGGCTTCCACCGTAGCATCATTGATGGGAACAAAGAAAAAGTAGTTCCCCCAGTCACTGTCCTTGCTTCGGAAACCTTTGATGATGTTTCTCTGCTTCTTATTAGAGATATAGTAGGTTTTGGAGTTTTTGATCTTTCGAAACTCAAGGAACTGCCGAAGATGAGAGATGCGAACGGTCACATCGCACTCGTAGCTCCAAACCAGAATCCCAACCAAGTGATGCATCCTTCGAGGAGTAATTTGGCTCGGCGCTTAACCATGTTTGGACAGAAAGCGGATGATAAAGCCAGGGATTGGAAACCAGAGCAGACATTGGTAGAAGAAACTCTCATAGAGAGTGAAATGCCCAGGCGGCAGAGATTCGGCTCGGTCTGTTGAGGCAGGAACAACCAGTTCAACATCTTCTGAAATATTGAATCGATGCCTTAATACCTCTAAGGATTCTTCGGTGCACAAATACGAACCAGGTGGATCAGGCCGTCTCTTAGGCGCTTTCCTCTTAGGTTTTCGCCTCGTCGATGTGCTGGCCCGGTGGCTCGCAAAAAGCCTCTCCAAACGCACCTTTTCTGCCTCGTCAATAATATATTCTATTGGCTCGACTTTGATTTCTTCAAGAGCTCTCTGAATCAAAACTGCCTCGGCATCAAGAGTTTCGTCAACTAGGGATGGAACGACATTTTTCAACCGACCCAATGAAGAACTAGGTTCGACCGGCTCGGAAACCTGCGGAGATAAAACCATCTTGCGACCTAGCAGTGAAGCAGAATTGGTCGAACCAACATAATTCTCCAGCTCGGCGGTATGAGACATCAGAGTTTTCAGCTCGGGAATACGCCTTGGCAGGACTTGGAAAAAGTTTGGCTCAGAATCAAACTGATACTTAGCAGCAGTTGGAGAAATCTTGGCTAGGAGACACACTTGATATGAAGAATTTCGGCTCGGAGGCAGAGAAAATCAAGGCAGCAGCGCGATCTGGATGATGATGGATCGGAAAATTCAAACACTCACCGCAGATGTATGAAGACGGATCAGAAAACTCAAGAGGTCGTCGGAGGATTTGAAGATGGATCGGATAGTTTATAGAATCGCCGAGCCACGTTTGAAGATGGGTCGGAAAACTCAAAGAGTTGGCGGCGGAAGAGAAGAAATGAGAAAAACCTAGCCAAAAACTTAGCATAAAAAGATAGAAAAGAAGAGAGAGAAGAGAGCTACTTGTTTTTCGGAAATGTGGAGAAATGAGTTATGAAGAGTGAAGGCAAGACTCTGAATATAAAGGCGCTTGAAAGCATGGCGCGTGACGCCACGCGACCTCGAAAACATGCGAAAACGGTTGCAGTTCTCAATAAAGTTATGGTTGTCACAGGAATACTCCACTGCCGAGCCAATACAATATCCAAGCTAAAAATGAATCAAACTCAGCAAAAAGGCTCGGCAGCGAATTGAAACGGTTCGGCGGTCAGATAACTCAGGGTTATGGCAATGATAGTTGCCGAGGTAACTCATAATAATGTCAAAGCCGAATACGGCTCGGCAACACGACAAACTTGAATTAATATCGCGAGCCAAAGTGGCTCGATAACGCGAGTGACAAGATGGATCGGCAGCACGTCAAGGAGTTGGCTCGGTGACATGGTACTCTAGTGTTGGCTCAGTAATAAAACACCTCGGCATGTATTGTCCCAGATTCGGTAAAATCAAGCAGGACACCGAGCCAAGAAAGCATGCTTCGGCCACATGAAGATACGGATTTGGTAACACTATCAGTTTGGCTCGACATATATCAATCCCCGAATGACAACTTCAGCGCAATTTTGGCTCGGTAGCCCAAAGATAGTTTATCTCGATCTCGACTCTTCACCTCGTTACTATTATCAATAATATCACCGAGCTGGGGGGCTAACTATTGGGGTCGGTTTTCACCCCATCGAGATCAACTGCTGAAAATACTAAGTATGGAGAAAAAGCCTAGCCAAATGAATGTAAAGCCTAGCCAAACAAGCACAGACATCTGCCTCGGCATCAGCCATTACTTCGGCTCGACAGCAGAGGGTAGAAGCGACCCCTGGTTCGACACCAGCGAACGGTGACGAGCCAGCATGTTGGCGAACCAACAAACGGTGATGAGCCAACATGTTGGTGAACCAACAAACACTTGGTGACGAGCCAACATTTCTCTGGCTTGACATTAAGGAGAGGCGACGAGCCAACACTCTGGTTGGACGACAGAGGCAAGATGGGGACGAGCCAACACTCTGGTTTGCCAACACTCTGGTTTGGTGACCCCTGGTTCGACACGAACAAACGGTGACGAGCCAATATGTTGGCGAACCAACAAACGGTGACGAGCCAACATGTTGGCAAACTAGCAAATGGTGGCGAGCCAACATGTTGGTAAACCAACGATGAAACTCCTCTGGCTCGGCATCAGGTGGAAGCATCTACGAGCAAAACATCATGGTGGAACGACAAGCAGAACAGGACAAATGAAAAGAAAAGGAGGCGACGAGCCGGATCTCTGGCAACCCAGCAAAACAGCAAGCTTAACATAATGTTGGGCCGAGGTGACGATCCGCAAGAGATTGGTGGGCCAAGATAGCAAGTCAAAGTGAGAAGCCCACATCCAAACCGAGTTATACAAACAAGAGAAAGAAAATCCCGAAGAAGAGGGAAGTTTTCTTTTATCCTTTAGAGAAAGACCTAGCCGATTGATTCTTGTATAAATACTTATGTACCTCCTTTGAAAAGGGGATCCGAAAATTGACCTAGCGAAACACTTGTTATTCTTTGCAACAGCTTTTGAAACAGCTCAGATAATAAAAACCATCTTTGGATCTCTGTTCTTTGTTTCTGTTAATAGAAGTTTGTCGAATCCCTAAATTTTTCTTACCAAATTTAGTTGTGTGAGTTTCGACTCCCACAAAAACCAAGGTTATTGAGATGGATTCTACTCTTCCAAGAGTTTGATATTGAATTTCGAGATAAGAAGGGAGTTGAGAATGGAGTTGCTGATCATCTTTCTAGGATCAGAGTTGAAGATTTATATCCCAATCAATGATTTTCTGCCTGAGGAGAATGTATACAAGGCTGAGATTGGTCAAATTTCGGATTTAGAGGAAAAACAGCAAAATTGTCGAATTGAGGTGTCTGTGTCGACCAACACAACCATGTGTGTCGGTCGACACAGGTTGAACACGAACCCAGAATTTTTAACGGTTCAAATTGGTGACTACAACATGGATTTATGCGCTGTAACTCTTCCAGATCGACCATGGTACGCTGATATTGCCAATTACCTTGCTGCTGATGATGAGCCGGAAAATTTCACGGGATATGCCAAGAATAAATTTTTGAGAGAGATTAGAAGGTTCTACTGGGATGAACCTTACTTGTACAAGTACTGTGCGGATGGCATGTACAGAAGATGCATTGCTGAGACTGAGGTTCCAGATGTATTGTTTCATTGTCATGGTTCTGAGTATGCTGGGCACTTCACGACTTTTAAGGTAGTGTCTAAGGTTCTCCAAGCCGGTTTTTGGTGGCCTACAATGTTCAGAGATGCTAATGCATTCATATATAGCTCAGTGTGATGCTTGCCAGCGAAGGGGAAAGATTAGCTAGAGGCATGAGATGCCATAGAACTTCATCCTGGAGGTGGAGGTATTTGATTGCTGGGGTATTGATTTTATGGGACTGTTTTCTTCATCTTACGGGAATCGGTATATTTTGGTTGTTGTGGACTATGTGTCTAAGTGGGTAGAAGCTATCGCTAGTCCGACCAATGATGCCTCTGTGTTTCTTATGCTGTTTAAGACCATAATCTTTCCTTGATTTGGAGTACCTCGGATTGTGATAAGTGATGGTGGTTCTCACTTTATCAACAAGGTTTTCGAGAAACTGCTGAAGAAGCATGGTGTGCATCACCGTGTGGCTACTCCTTATCATTCGCAGACAAGTGGACAAGTTGAGGTTTCGAACAGACAGATCAAGGAGATTTTGGAGAAGACCGTGGGCAAGACTAGGAAGGATTGGTCTACTAAGTTGGATGATGCTCTATGGGCCTATAGGACTGCATTCAAAATGCCACTTGGGACCACACCATTCCATCTTCTCTACGGGAAAGCTTTCATGGGCAGTTAAGATGATGAATTTCGACATTAAGTCTGCTGCAGAGAGGCAATTGATTCAGCTGAACGAACTGGATGAAATCAGATGTCACGCCTATGAAAACTCTAAGTTATACAAGGAGCGAACAAAGGCATATCATGATAAGAGGATCATCTCCAGGAATTTCAAACCGAATGATCAGGTACTTCTGTATAACTCTCGTCTACAATTGTTTCCTGGAAAATTACGTTCTCGTTGGTCATGTCCTTTCACTATCAAAGAGGTCCGACCATATGGTGTTGTCGTATTGACAAGTGCTGAAGGCAAAGAGTTCACAGTGAATGGACAAAGGGTGAAACACTACTGGGCAAAAGCCAAAACTCCATCAGGATACATTATGTCTCTAACTGATGCACACGCTGCCTAACCACATTGCAGTCGAGCTAATGACGTTAAACAAGCGCTTAGTGGGAGGCAACCCACCGGTAAGTCTGTAAAGATGAATTTCAGAGTCTTGTTTTCTTTTTATTTTGGATTTTGTTTTTGTGTCATGTACAGGAAAATTCGAAAAGTTGTTTTCCATGAGTCTCCGTGTCGACCAACATACTTGCCTGTATCGGTCGACACGACCACCTATTCAGGACAACCTTGTCGATTTAAGCTTGGTGTCGACCAACACACTTGCCTAACCTAACTTACACTTCAATAACACTGGGGACAGTGTTGTTCAAGTACGATTCCTGTTTCTTTTTATTTTCTCAATTTCATATCATTTTTAACCTAACTTACACTTCAATAACACTGGGGACAGTGTTGTTCAAGTCTAGGGGAGGTGGTTACTGTCAACATCTTTTATTTTCTTGGAGTCAGTTTGTCGTTTTATTGAGTCAAAAATTTGTTGGAAACTATGATCTTTCTCTTGGTTTGTTGTGTTGATTATTTCATCTAAGTGACCATTGTTGCAGAATTATTTCTGATCCGAGTAATGAAAAAATCAAAGGCTGACCAGTTGACTCGAGACTCCCATATTTCTAACAGAAACCCACTAAAGCCTGAGCTAATTTCTTATTGTTCATTTTACCTCATCGATGTGATTGATGTCGATAGGGCTTGACTCCTCGTTCATACTTGACAAAAGACAACCTCTGTAAAAATAAATGGTACTCCTCTCCCTTGTTCTAAGTAATAAATATATAAAGATGAGATGATTTTCTTTTGAGTAAAGGGGTAGGAAAATTTTCCATGACCCCATTATTTTACTTTGAAAGAGATGATCACGCAAAAGTTGGAAGCGAGGTTAGGAAAATTTTCCGTGATGCCATTATTCGCCTACACCTTTGAATTACCTTATTCAAAACAAAAAAAGGTGAATGAGAAAATAATAAGTCTGGGGGAGAGAAAGAGTACCAAGTGTTGTATGGTTACTTTGTCATAGTATTGTACAGGAATGAGTCTAGAAAGCTCTTGGCATTGAGATCAGAGATGAGACCCAGCGATGAAGGGCTTATGGATTATGTTGCGAAATTGTGGGTTGAATCGAGAAAGCTGCGAATGTCTACAGTGAAGTACATGGTGGTTCAATTTGGAATGGTTTTTGTTGCATGTGGATTACATGGTGATTGGTCAATGTGATGCTCTGAAAGAAGGTGAGTTTCCGTGTTTTCAAACTTCTTCCTTTTACTCAGTTCTCTATTTGCTTGAGGGCAAGCAAAAGTTAAGTCTAGGGGAATTGATATATCATGGTTTTTATGGGTTTTAAAGCCATGATATATGTATATAATCGAGTCTTTTATGTGTCTTTCGAGTCCTTTTAGAGTCTTTTACAAGTTTACACACATTTGGGATCATTTGGACATTATAGAGGAATTATGGAGCATTGTAGCTGAGAAATCGAAGTTGGTGTTTTTCAAGTTCAGCCGTGTCGACGAACACAGCCATGTGTGTCGGTCAACACAGCCATGTGTGTCGGTCGACACAGCCATGTGTGTCGGTCGACACAGCCATGTGTGTCGGTCGACACAGCCATGTGTGTCGGTCGACACAACCCGATTTTTATACCTCCACGTGAAGACCAAAACTTTTTGGAGATTGCAACTTTGTCCTGAATTTTCATGTATTTACAAAAGAACCCAGCTCGTGTTTAGACTATATTTTAGGGTTTTTTAAGTTTTGAGAGGACGATTACTCAGACTTAGACTTAGAGATTTTTAGAGCTTGGGGCTGATCTGATACTTTGTATTACTTTGAGAGAAGATTTCGAACCCCTGTTTCTATTTCTCTTTTCTGATTTATATGATATCTATCTTATTCATGTCTTTGATTTCAATTGATATGTGTGAGTAGATCCCTTGTTAGGTTTAGAGATTCTCATTAAGGATTTCATGGAATGATATATTGATTTATTGGTTAGGATTCAAACTCAATAGTTCTTCACCTAGGTTACACTTAAAGCTAGTTCTAGATTGATCACCTAGAATCTCGATCTTAGGTTGTTAAATTGGCACGACAGTGTGACTTATAATCTGATTAAAACCTATAGTGAGAAAATTAGATAATTACAAAGAAATTTGGATTAGATAATTTGTGAACAAATCGAACCTGCACTTAATGCTTGTTTAGAATTTAGGATTCGCAAAGAAATTTGGTTTTTTTAAGTTTTAAACATAGTTAATTCTCGCAACAAAAGTTGGTTTATTTTACATTAGTGATTTGAGCTCTGGAATTTGTTCGTAATTCGATCTTAACCAATTAATTGATCTTCATTACTTGATTTCCTGAGAAATTCCCTAGACCTGACGCTTTTCCATCTGATAAACAAACTGTTTTGATTATTATTTGCATTGTTATTTAATTTATTGCATACTCGCTTAGCTGAATTCGAAACAAAAAAGTCTATGAGGTTCTTGAATCCTTGTGGATTCGACCCCTAAGTACTGCATCGATCTCTTAATTTGAGAGAGTAGCTCTAGGGATTTAATTTGAGCGATATCACACGCTCACTTTTATTCCCTTTGACGTTTCGCTTCCAATCTTCTACCTAAAAATAATCTCCTCGAAATCCCAATCATGAATATTCTCGAATTCGATGCCACTACCATGGTCGATGCATCATCCAGAAATATTTTAGGTTCTGTTTTGGTGATTGAACAGATATGAAAATCATGTGCTTGAAGCTCTGGACAATCCGGATTGAATATGCAACTGCAGTTGAAAGGGTGGTTCCCAATCGGCGCAACTTACGGGAAGTTAGCAAATTTCGGTTATAATCCCGTTTCCATATTCTCCTATTTAGCGGCTTTGATTTCTTGGGTATAATCCAGGTATATGAGAAAGAGAAAGAAATCGTGACTCATGCTAGTTGAGAACTCCAACAATAGAAAATTCATTCCCTTGCTTCTTATATGCTAGAGCAATCTTCTTGTTCTTTCATTTAGGTAATCTTTAATTGGAGGGAAAAAGTCGAATTTGTTTTTCAATAAATTGGATAGTTAAAAGAAAGCGAAAGGACGGTTTTGGTGTGGTGGTCGAGAAAAGAGACTTGTTTCTCTGCGGTCAGAGATATAAATATTTTCTCTTTGTTTCTTTAATCACTAAAAAAAATCCGAGAAAAAAAATGAACTTGGAGATTGTGTGTGCAATTTATGGATTTATTAGTCATGAATATATTATTTTCGCTTGCATATTTCTTGTTCGTACATGATTTTTTGTCCTTTTGGGGTTTCTCAAGTGGTTTGTTTTTAATTGATTTGCTGCTTATTGAAAAATGAATTAACAAAAGGGCATGTGGTGTTCCTATGATTAGGTTTTTCGATGTTGCAAAAATGGTTTATTATGGACCTGTTAGTGTTTAACGTGGAAAACTTTGTATCCCAACTAACAAACTCTTCTTTTCTCTCCCTTCTTTCAAATTTTTATTAATCAATGTTAAACCACTTTAATCTTATTATCGTTATGGGTTCGCTACAAGAAAATATGACCATTTGCGAGGAGAATTTCCGACCACGTTTTGTGGTCGCAAATTTGCGAGGCTTTTGCTATTAATTTGTGATTTTGGTCGCAAATGAGTCGCAAATTTGCATAGAAAAAGTTTGTCGCAAATTAGTCGCAATTATATGCAAATTTGCGACTAATTTGCGAGACAAATATTATTCGTAGCAAATGTCTCGCAAAATTGCCAGTAATTTGCGACAAAAGAAAGGTGGTAGCAAATATCCTCAAATTTGCGATGAAAAGATAGTTCATAGTAAACACGTTGCAAATTTGCGAGGAATTTGCGGAAAAGATATTTTCTAAGTTTTGCGATTGATTTGCGAGGATATTTAGTAAGTAGATACACACGTTTTCAATGATTTCCAACTGCTTTTTGCAACTGAAATTTTGGTCGCAAATGGATAGCAAATTACTAGCAAAGGCCTTGCAAATATTTTCTCCTAGCAAATTAGTAACAAAGGTTGGTCGCAAATGAGTAGCAAAAATGGCTGATCCTATATAAATAGCAAGCTATGGGGGAAACGAAAATCATATCACAAACATCCCAAATCTACTTACAAAAGGATTTTATTCCGCGAAAACACTATAAATCCGATATTTTGTGTGGAGAGGTCGATAATTGATCATGTCTTGGCATCATGAGATATACACGGTTCGGGCATGGATGTACAACCGGCGAGATCCAGATACCGGTGAAGTGACGAAAGAATTTAGAGATGGTCTTGATCAATTTTTGACCCACGCGACACATTAGTCATTTGCGGGAGAGAACGGTAACAAAATTTTTTGTCCATGTGTTAAGTGCGAGAACATTGATCATCATGATGCAAACACTGTTTGGAAGCATTTATATACAAGGGGATTTTTACCTAACTATTATGTCTGGTTTGCGCACGGGGATGATTTTGTAGTTAATGTTCTGGGTAGTTCAAGTACGAGTTATCATGGCAATCAAGATGGCGCTAGTAGTTTTGATAATAACTATGATCAACATGCTCATCATTAAGATTTTAATGAATATGGATATGGTAATAGTAATGGGAATAGGTTTCATGACATGGTTACTGATGCATCTCATGAAACAACTGCCTCGTTTAATGATAATACTTTTGAAGAACCAAACCCGAGTGCTAAAAGGTTTTACGATATGTTAGACACTGCTAATGAACCCATCTACGAAGGATGTAGAGAAGGGCTTTCAAAATTGTCACTGGCATCTAGGATGATGACAATTAAAAGCGAAGATAACATTAGTGAAAATTGCATGGATAAATGGACTGCATTATTTAACGAGTATTTGCCGGAGGACAATAACTCGGCAGAGAGTTACTATGAAATACAGAGACTGGTCGCGAGTCTTGGTTTACCATTTGAAATGATTGACGTCTACATTGATAACTGTATGCTTTTATGGAAAGATGATGCTAAGCTGCAGGAATGCCTTTTTGCGGAAAACCAAGATATAAAGAGACAGGTGGCCGCACGAGGGTGCCGTTCCAGCGTATGTGGTATCTTCCGATAACAGATAGATTGAAGCGATTATACCAATCAGAGCACACAGCTGGGGCAATGAGGTGGCACGCAGAACACTTTAGTGAGGAAGGGGTGATCTCTCATCCATCAGATGCGAAGGCGTGGAAACACTTTAACACGGTACATTCGGACTTGCTGAAGAACATAGAAATGTTTATTTGGGTCTTTGCACTGATGGATTTAGTCCGTTTGGTATGTCCGGTCGGCAATACTCGTTGTGGCCAGTTATAGTAACGCCTTATAATTTACCTCCGGATATGTGCATGCATCGAGAATTTTTGCTCATGAGCATTCTTGTTCTGGGGCCTAAGCATCCAAAAGATCTCTTGACGTCTTCTTGCAGCCTCTGATCCACGAATTACAGGATTTGTGGCATGTCGGTGTACGAACGTTCGATTTATCAAACCGCCAGAACTTCACCATGAAGGTTGTGCTTATGGGGACCACAAGCGACTTCCCCGCCTATGGGATGTTATATGGATGGACAACTCATGGGAAATTATCATGTCCTTACTGTCTGGATCAGACTGATGCGTTTCAATTGACGAATGGACGCAAAACGTGCTGGTTCAATTGTCATCATCGGTTTCTGTCATTGGGTCATCCGTATAGAAATAACAAGAAGTTTTTCAAGAAAAACAAGAAGTTGTGCTGGTTAAAATTATATTGCAGATGGCTGATAATGAGTATACTGGTTTTCTATTCGCCTCCGGTACACCTGTACATCGACGTGGCAGTTCTCACTCACGACACAGAGGTCTTCCTACTACATCCACTTCTCATATCCCGGAATATGTTCTGGAGACGCAGCCATTTCAGCATGCCCACCACCGGATGAGCCGTTCGGGGCTCCAGACTTCCAGGATATGACGCTGGAGCAGTTCTTGTTAGTCCTGCACGAGGTGTGCTACCGAGATTGGATCCGCATCTGTCGCCTAACACGACATGGTAAAAAAAAAATTCCCAATTAATTAAATAATAAACAATTAATTTTTAATATTGTTCTAAAACTAATTTTTTCATATTTTTGTTTTCAGGTTCTCGTATGAAGTTGGGAAGGCTGTTAGGAAGTTGATTGAGCGGGATTTCAAAGCCCCGCACCCGAATTGGAGGAAGGTTCCTCAAGAGACGAGGGATAGATGGTTTCACACTTTTGCGGTAATTTAATTTTTAATGCTATTTTTAATTACTAATTTATTTTATATTTCATACATCATTTTAATTCATACTAATTTAAATTTTTTTTGTAGCAAAAATACAACTGGGATCCCGAGATCATGACACTGGTCCGGGAACATTTCGACGACAAGGCGATGCATCGCCTTGTCGATCGGGTTGGCCGCTGGAAAAAGAAATGGCAGAATGACCCAGAGCATGCCATGCCGGAGTGGTTCAACCCGGCAGTTTGGGAGGGTCTCATCAACTACTGGCAGTTGGAGACTTCAAAAGACACGAGCAACAAATATCGGGCCACCCATTACACGAAAGTCGACGGTGAGGAGATCTCGAAGCATGTATCGGGCCAGTTCTCTTTTCTGGAACAAGCACGCCATATTATAAGTTGATTTAAATTTATATAGTATTAATTTAAAATAATTTTAAGTCACAACATTGTATGAATTAACATAATGTTATCATTTTTCAGGCAGAAGAGAAAGGTGCTCCGGCTACTATGCCCGAGCTCTGGGAGAAGACCCACCGACGCAAGGACGGGACGTGGGTTGATCGACAGGTGGAGCAGCTTCACGACAATGTGATTGTCCGAGTGGAAGAAATCACATCGCAGCCCTCTCCCGATGGTCAACCCACTCAGGTTACCCTAGTCGACGTAAACCGCATCGCTTCTCAGGTAACACAATTCTCAAACAAATTTTAAATACTAATTTATTATATATACATTGTTTAATTACTAATTTTTTCTCTATTCAATTTTAAATTACAGCTTGCTCCCCGTAACAGAAAGGGGAAGCTTTCTTTCATGGGATCGATTCCGACGGATACTGATGGAGTTCCTTATTGCCCGGTTTCGACGTATGCTTCAGATCCGCTTAAAGATCAGAAGCTAGCGAACGCGAAACATGAGATCAGATCGCTCAAGGAGGAGCAAAGATCGATGAGGGAGGAGCAGAATGCCTTCAATTTAATGTTTGAGTTGCTTGGGGCTACGGATTCCGCGATTTGGGAGATGATGAGGAAGAAGAGGGAAGCCGCTACTGCAGGTGCAGGGACATCCCGCGATGTTCCCTCGGATTATGAAGATATCGAATAGCTAGATTTTATTTTATTTTATTTTCGTTCTAAAAAAACTCGGTTTGATGTATAATATTAATTATATTTTTATTTTATTTTTCTTTTATTTACGAAAAAATAAATAAAAAACAATTTTAAATAAATTAAATATTTTATTTTTTTTATTTATTTACGAAAAATTAAAAAATTGATTTTTATTAAATTAAAATACCTTTTTGCAAGGCATATGCGGCTTAAAAACCCACGTAAAGACCTCGTAAAAATATTTTGGTTGCAAAATAGCCGCAAAAAATCCACGCAAACACCTCGCAAATTGGTCGCAAATCATTTCCACGCAAATGCCTCGCAAAAATACTTCCTCGCAAATTGGTCGCAACTTATATCCACGTAAACGCCTCGCAAAATTAATTCCTCGCAAATGGATCGCAAATAATATCCCCGCAATTGCCTCGCAAAACATATTCCTCGCAAATCCCTCGCAAAATATTTGCGACCAATTTGCGATGAGTTTTTCTTTTCTCGCAAATTTGCGATGCTTTTACGGGGATTTTACATTTGCGGCCAGCTAGTTGCGATGATACCAAATTCCCCGCAAATGCCTCGCAATATACCATTTGCGACCAAAACAGGAGTGGCAAAAAGGCATGTATTCTTGTAGTGGTTATCTCTCTGAATTATACTAGATATCGCTTTTGTTCTTACGTGATGAAGTTACATGTACCTTTACGTTGCTTTAGGTATCAAGGAATGGAGAAGAACAATAATGATTGAAAGTTTAACCGAAGAAAGGAACATATGACAGAAGATTCTGAGGCACTCGAAGTGCATCATGAACAATGATTCTATGTTTTTGTTTTTTCCATTTGTTTTGGATATTTCAAATTTGTGAATATATTTGTGTCCACAGCTCTGCCCGGAGAGTAACATCCATTTCCCGAAATCTAATGGAATTAAGCATTTCCAGTTTGGCATTGAAGGTAATAAGACGCACATCGTTCTCTGCTCGCAATTTTTTTTTATTCCTCTCTCTGTGTTCATAAGTCTTTGTTCTAATTGTTAAACTTCTAGCTTCAAGACGGATCTCATGGAGAACTGAAAGTCTTGCCTTTGATTGAGCAGGTACCATCTTTGGTTTGTAAAAAATCATACCTACATATGCAAATCTACGATAACTAACCACAAATATCGATAGAGTTTCATCAAATTAATCTGATTGTCCTCCAACAGATTGTTGAGATAGAGAAAGAAGAAGTATGGAGTCTTCTACCGGCCATGCACAACACCATGAACATGGTACTCATGTGGTTAGACCTTTTAGCTTTTACCTTTGTTTCTTATTCAAGGGTCATTTGCTCCTTCTCGATCACTGTTTGACATGCTGGATAAGCTTATAGTGAGAGCATAAAGAAGATGAGTGCACATGTGTCTCATGTATGAACATTATTGAGCTACTGATGCACCCTTCTCTTGATTCTTGGTTTTTGGTTTGATTAGATTATCAATCCGTAGTCCACTGAATATTTCTTCTTAATCTCCATTATGTTTCTCCCTTTTGTTTTTCTTGTGTTGTTTAGGCTATGGCATCTCTCTTGAGCACACTCGTGCAAATGATAGATCAGTGAATTTCAAATTAAACTGAAAATCTAAATAATGTAAGTTATTTTACATTCTTATACATGATAAAATGTTATTGTCTTTGTATTTATGAATCTTAAATCCATTTACGATAATAACATGCATGTTTTATTTACTTTATATGTACTGCTTGAAGTAAAAATATATTTATGACGATGTATTTTTTAAGTTATCAAATAATCAAAATACGAATATTTTAAATTTTAAAAACCGGAAGAAGAAGAAGAAAAAAAGAAACATCGAGAAGAAGAAGTATGGTAAGAAAAAGAAGACAAAGATGAAAAATAAGAAGATAAAGAAGAAGAAGAAAAAAGTCTGAAGAATTGAAGAGAAAGAAAAATGGAAAGAGAAGAAGAAGACGGTGAAGAAGAAAAGGGAAAAGATGAGGAAAAATAAAAATTGGAAGAAGAAGACGAGAGAAAAAATGAAAAAGAACGAAGAAACTAAAAAGAAAATAAAATTATAGCGATTTCGGCCGCAAGTAACTAACCTAGAAGAAACAAAAGAATAAGAATAAGGAATAAAAAATTAAAGAGGAGCAGGAAGACGAGGAAGAGGGCGAAAAAGACAATGAAAAAAAAAACTAGAAGAAGTCGGATAAGACACAAAAAAAAAGATGAAGACGAAGAATAAAAACCAGAAGAAGAAAACCTGGAAGAAAATGACGAAGAAAATCCGGTAGGAGAAGATGAGGACGATGAAAAATAATAATGAAAAAGAAGAGGAAGAATGAAAATTGGAAGAAGAAGGAAAAGAATACGAAGACGAAGAAAAATCCGAAAGAAGAAAAATAAGAAGTCGGAGAAGAACAAATAAATCACAAAGTAAAGAAATCTAGAACCTTTTGCCGAAAGTAACAATCCTAATAAAAACATAAGAATAAGTAAAAAAATCCATCCTACCTCAAGGTGATGGATCACATGTTGAAATTGGGAACGAGGTACTTTTCAGGCGGATTTAATCCGATTGAAGCGGATGAGTGGAGGACAAGGTTGGAGAGAAACTTTGAATCCATTCGTTGTCCAGATGAATACAAGAAAGACATTGTTGTACACTATCTGGAAAGTGATGCGCATATCTGGTGGAAGGGTGTGGAAGGGCGGTTGGATAACCCGCGTTGTTCTTGGGAAATATTTAGTGCTCTGTTTAAGACTAAGTACTTTCCACCAGAAGCGTATGACAGGCTGGAAGGAGCCTTCTTGGATCTGCATCAAGGGACTAGGACTGTAAGGGAATACGAGGCCGGTTTAACCAGTTGAAAAAGTATGCTGGTCGAGAATTTGAAGATGAATTGGTACAAGTCCGCCGATTCATGCGTGGGATGAGACTAGATCTGAAGAATGGTTGCTGTGTCCGCAACTATGCCACAGTTGCTGAACTAATGGAGAAGGCATCGATCTTAGAGGCAGGTTTTGCAGAAGAAAAGATGTTTAAGGGTGGGGCATCGCAGACTGTAACTCGATCACAAGGTCAAAATACTGCTGGACAGAACAAAAAAAAAATGGGATAAGAACATCTCCACGGAAAAGTCATCTGCTGGACGCAGTGTGTGTTCGACATGTGGAAAGATGCATGTGGGTGAGTGTAGAACCGCATCTGGTGCTTGCCATCGTTGTGGTAGCATGACACACAAGGTCCGTGACTGCCCATAAGAGGATCTAAGGATGAAAAATCCGGGGAAAAATAGTGTAGCTCGGGTGTGTTACAATTGCAACGAACCTGGACATTTCAAGAGGGACTGTCCGAAATTGGAGATTGTGCAGCAATTGACTGGTCAGCTGAAGCGGAGAAATGATGGACTGCCACCGCCAGCTAAGAGGCAAGAGGTAATGCCAAGGCTGTACAATGCTACTATGGAGGGGAATACGGATCCTAGTACTTCTCGTTCGATCACTGGTGAGTCCTATCACTCACTTTTTAATTAAGAATTGCTTGTTGCATGTTTCTACTAGGCTCTTAGCATTCTAGGACGAATGTGTAGGGACCTTAAATATGGGTGGTGTGGCAACCCATGTTCTGTTTGACTCTGGAGCAAGTCATTGCTTTGTAAGTTTAGACATGATTGAAAAGGGTGGGTACCGTAAGGAACCCGCAGAACAGTTTGGTCTAGTGAGAATGGCTGGTGGCCAAGTCATGTTTACACAGGGAGTGGTCAAAAACATCTCAGTTTGGATTGGAGGTGTTGATATGCCAACCGATTTGATAATCTGCCAACTAAAGTCTTACGATGCCATCTTGGGAATGGACTGGCTTGGGAAGTTTAAAGCTCACTTAGACTGCCACCGAGGAAGGGTGCGGTTTGAGAGAGCTGATGGAAAGTTTCTGGAGTATCAAGGGATCAGGTTAACTTCAAGGAGTTTGATTGTCTCGGCAATCCAAGCAGAACGATTGATCGAGAAAGGATGTGAAGCTTATTTGGCTGCGATCACAATTACGGATGTCGGATCAAGTACAGAACCTAAAGATATTCCGTTGGTGCATGAGTTTGAAGAGGTGTTCCAAACGTTGCCAGGGTTGCCTCCAGCTCGTTCAGATCCATTCACGATTGAACTTGAGCCTGGTACAACTCTGATTTCCAAGGCACCTTACCGAATGGCACTGGCAGAGATGGCCGAGTTAAAGAAGCAGTTAACCGAGTTGATGGATAAGGGATTCGTGAGATCCAGTACTTCACCGTGGGGTGCACCGATGTTGTTTGTAAAGAAGAAAGATGGAAGTTTCAGACTATGCATCGACTATCGTGGGCTTAACAGAGTAACCGTGAAGAATAAGTACCCTCTCCCAAGGATAGATGAGTTGTTGGATCAACTCAGAGGTGCTACTTGGTTCTCTAAGATTGATTTAGCTTCGGGTTATCATCAAATTCCAATAGAAGAGTCAGATGTTCGGAAAACGGCTTTTCGGACAAGGTATGGGCATTATGAATTCGTTGTCATGCCTTTTGGGCTGACTAATGCGCCTGTCGCTTTAATGAAGCTCAAGAATATTGTATTCAGAGACTACTTGGATGAGTTCGTGATCATTTTCATAGATGATATTCTGGTTTACTCGAAGAACTTAGAAGAACATGAAGTTCATTTGAGGATAGTCTTGGGTAGACTAAGGGAACAGAAACTGTTTGCTAAACTCAGTAAGTGTAGCTTTTGGCAAAGAGAAATTGGTTTCTTGGGTCATGTGGTCTCGGATAAGGGAGTGTCCGTTGACCCAGAAAAGATTAAGGCAATCACGGATTGGCCTAGGCCTGAGACTGCAACCGAGATAAGGAGCTTTCTGGGATTAGCTGGGTATTACCGTCGATTTGTTAAGGGTTTTGCGAGCATGGCGCAGCCTATGACCCATCTGACTGGGAAAGATGTTAAGTTCGTGTGGACAGCAGACTGTGAAGAGAGTTTTTCTAAGCTAAAGGAAATGCTTACGAGTACTCCAGTGTTGGCTTTACTGGAACCGAATGAACCATACTTGGTTTATACCGATGCATCGAGAAGGGGACTTGGATGTGTTCTGATGCAGAAGGGTCAAGTGATTGCTTATGCATCAAGACAGTTAAGAAAGCACAAAGGGAATTATCCGACCCATGATTTGGAAATGGCAGCCGTAGTCTTTGCGTTGAAGATTTGGCGATCTTACCTTTATGGTGAGAAAGTTCAAATTTTCACGGATCACCAGAGTTTGAAGTACATCTTCACTCAGCCAGAACTGAATCTAAGGCAAAGAAGATGGATGGAACTGGTTGCCGATTATGACTTGGATATTGCCTACCACCCGGGAAAGGAAAAATTGGTTGCGGATGCACTAAGCCAAAGAAGAGCTAGTGTATTTTCAGAGAAAGGAGTTGAGGGAATGGTTAGCATGTTAAGGACATTGCGGTTGAACGTCTTGACAGAGGATCTGGAACCATTAGGTTTAGGTGTAGCAAATCAAGCCGATTTATTGAGTCGAATTTGTTTGGCTCAAGAACAAGATGATAATCTTATCAAGGTGTCTCTGAACGATAAGACGGAATATCAAACTTCCAACAATGGAACAATCCTGGTAAACGACCGAGTATGTGTTCCCAGCGTTAAAGAATTGCGGGAAGAGATTCTCAAGGAAGCACATCAGTCAAGATTTTCGATTCATCCGGGGATGAATAAGATGTACCAGGATTTAAAGCGATACTACCATTGGGTCGGAATGAAGCGGGATGTGGCTAAGTGGGTAGCCGGATGTTCGACCTGTCAGATGGTTAAGGCAGAAAATCAAGTGCCAAGTGGGTTATTACAGACATTACCCATGCTAGAGTGGAAGTGAGACATGATCGCAATGGACTTTGTGATGGGACTGCCAAAATCACCAAACAAGAGAGATGCGGCTTGGATTATAGTGGACAGATTGACTAAGTCTGCACACTTCTTACCAATGAAGAAGAATGATGGAGTAGCCAAACTGGCGGAGCTTTACATAGATCAGATCGTGAAACTTCATAGAGTTCCGGTTAGTATAGTTTCAGATCATGATCCACATTTTGCATCCCAGTTTTGGAAGGAGCTTCAAGGGAAGTTCGGAACTAAGGTCCATATGAGTACATCCTATCATCCGAAAAACAGATGGACAATCAGAGAGAACAATCCGAACCTTGGAAGATATGTTGAGAGCATGTGTTCTAGATTGGGGTGGCACTTGGGAAAGCTACATGCCTTTGGCTGAATTCGCTTATAACAATAGTTATCAAACAAGCATCGGGATGTCTCCATATGAAGCGTTGTATGGGAGACCTTGCAGAACACCACTGTGTTGGTCTCAAGTGGGGAGCGGAGTGTAATGGGACCAGACATAGTAGAGCAAACCACTGAGAAAATACGTTTCCTAAAGGTTAAGTTAAAGGAAGCTCAGGACCGTCAAAAGAGCTATGCGGATAAGCGAAGAAAGGACTTGGAGTTCAGTGTGGGTGACATGGTTTACCTGAAAACAGTCACTTACAAAGGTAAAAGTCGGACTACTCAGAACACGAAGTTAAGTCCAAGGTACATGGGACCGTACAAGATTCTGGGAAGGGTTGGCGCAGTAGCTTACAAACTAGATCTGCCATCTGTTATGGACTCATTTCACAATGTGTTCCATGTTTCCTTGTTGTGGAAATGTATAACAGATCGGGAAAACGTCATTTCCCAACCACCTTCGGATTTGCAGGAAAATATGACCGTCGAAGGTAGGCCAATTCGAATCATTGGTCGAAAATAAGATATGGAAAGGAGAAAACGGGTTAAAAAAATCCAAGTCATTTGGAATTGTGACGGAGAAGAAGAGGTAACTTGGGAAGTGGAATCAAGGATGAAAACAGATTTCCCTAAGTGGTTTGAAAAGCTTAAGGAAGACCAGAACGTTGAGACGAATGGTGAACGAATTTCCTAAGTTTTTCGTAAAAACGAAAGGAGGTTGCTGGAAAAGGAAAGAAGATTCGAGGATGAATCTTGTTGGGGTCAGATTCCACCTCTTGAGAATCAACGATTGAAAAAATGGCTAAGTATGAAAAAGCACTAGCAGTTGAGCCCCTAACCGTGAAGGTGGATCGGGTCCTTAGCCTTGAAGCAGAATGGATCGGGTCCCCCTGACCGTGAAGTAGGTGGATCGGGTCCTTGGCCATGAAGCAGGTGGATCGGGTCCCCTAACCGTGAAAGGTGTACCCCGATCCGTGACAGAGCAAGGTATCGGGTACCCCGATCCATGAGAAGGTTAGGTTATGTGCCCCGATCCGTGACCAAGCAGACGGATCGGGTCCCCTGATCGTGATGGAGTTGGATCGGGGTCCTTGGCCATGAAGCAGATGGATCGGGTCCCCTAACCGTGAAAGGTGTACCCCGATCCGTGACAGAGCAAGGGATCGGGTACCCCGATCCATGAGAAGGTTGGGTTATGTGCCCCGATCCGTGACCAAGCAGATGGATCGGGTCTCCTGATCGTGAAGTAGGTGGATCGGGTCTCCCTAGCCATAAAATAGGTGGATCGGGCTCCCCTAACCGTGAAAAGGTGTACCCCGATCCGTGAAGGGAAGTTTGGTTCCAAACCCCGAACTGTGAGTAAAGAGTTGGATCGGGATCCCTAACCGTGACAAGGTGGATCAGGATCCCTAACTGTGAAGGAGTTGGATCGGGATCCCGAACCGTGAAGAGTTGGATCGGGGTCCCGAACCAAGACAAGTTGGATCAGGTACCCCGAACCGTGATTGAAGTAGTTGGATCGGGTATCCCGAACCATGACAAGGCAAACTGGGTCGTGTACCCCGATCCATGGGACGACAGATGGATCGGGGGTCACGACCCACGGTGAAGAAGCTGGGACGTATACCCCGATCCATGGTACGACAGACGGATCGGGGGTCGCGACCCATAGTACGTCACCCGAACCGTGAACCGTGGTGTCACCCGAGCCGTGAACCATGGTGTCACCCGATCCGTGAACCATGGCGTCACCCGAGCCGTGAACCATGGTGTCACCCGAGCCGCGAACCATGGTTAGAGAATGGGCTGAGACAACGAGCCCACAAATTCAAGCCCACAAAAGAGATGACAAAGATAGCCCATGAATCGAAGCCCATGACGACGATAGGTTTCACTAGAAGGAAATCCCGAGGAATTAGGAAATCTTCCTTATCTCTTTAGACATTAACTTAACCGACTTAAACATGTATATATACTGATGTATACCCTCTGAAAAGGGGATCCGCAATTGACCTAGCAGAACTCTGTACTTTTGCTCTTATACGAAAAAGCTTTCTAAACAGCTCAATAAAGAAAACCATCTTTGGATCTTCGTTTGTGTGTTTTGGTGGTTTTACTCAGAAGTTTCAGATCTCCCTAAAAGACATAACGAATTCAATTGGCGTGGATTTATACTCCCACAAATCTTAAGCTAAGTAGGGGAGAGTTGTAACGCCCATGTTCTGGAAAACAGACCATAGGATGATTTGACCGATCGTTGGGTCATGTTGGATCCGAACGGTTTAGGCAGTTTTGGCCGAGAGAAGTGATAAACTAGGTTGGAACAGTTTTCTTCTGAGCTGGGTGGATTATTCAAGTACGCGGTCAGTCTGGATAGTCCGGATGAGACAGTACGCGGTCAGTCTGGACAGTCCAGATGGGACAGTACGCGATGGGACTGACTGATCCGAACTGGATTGAATGGGAAATAATCTAAGTATTGGGTCAAAAACGCGGGTTGACTTATGTTGACTTCGTGTTGACTTGACTTTGGGAATATTCGGAGGAATATTCCTTTAGAGCATATTCTGCAGGATATTCTAGAGCATATGCTAAGCATATTCTGGTCGAATTATGGGCAGTTGGCTCATATATAGACTTGAAACCTGCCCATTTTCTTCCTGCTGGACGCCCCAAAAATGCAGAAAGAATTCAAGGTAGTTCAAGTCTGTGGTTCAGAACGATCAAGTCCGTGGGTAGCAAACGGGCCTGGGTAGAAACTGGGTGATCGGCAACAAGAGGTGTCAGAACCGAACCGGATCGAGGCAAAACGATCCCGACTGTCTAAGGTGAGTGCGTGACTGTGGTTACTGTTCTAGGATCGTTTGATTGCTAGATTTCTTACTGTCATAGATTGTTTGGGTGATTCCGACTGTTTTGCTTATCATGATCGTATAATCTGTTTGTCTGGTTAAGACGCTTGGGAGTCGAGTGTTCTCGCCAAGGCTTAATTCTGTTCATGATAAGTAATATTGACTGTATTAAATCGATAGTATGATTGCGATTCTGTTATGTGGCCTAGTGAGACGGGATGACAGCATCACTAAGCAATTCTGTTGCTTATGCCTCCTTTATGGATGCAGGTTTTGAGTCTGGCCGTGAAAGTGGCTAATCGCGAGACTAAGGCAGGAAGGGATGGATGGATTGGATCGGGTAGATGGGTTTATTTCAATGTATTAGCTTATGTAGCAAACTGGTCATTGTAATTGAAACCTCCTGATTTAATCTAAGTTAACATTTTCCATTGCTTGAGACTTGTCAATTGAATTAAAACGCGAAAATGGCTAAGTAAATCAAATTAAAAATTTGGCTAAGTATCTGACTCGTAGTGAGGCTTAACCGCGGTTGAGAATCTCGGGTTGGGTCATCACAGATTGCCTGCATTCCCGATGGGAAAGATTGATCAGACAAGAATGTGGAAGGTAGGTGAACGCGTCAGGAAGTCAAGACCAGCGGGTGTCTTGATTCGTTGTATCCCTTCACCGCTGGAGTTTACGTTGCACTTATGATGGCTCAGGTATGTCTTTTGTTTATATTTGATTTGATTTCTGTTTATAAATTTTTCGGTTTATGCATTATAAAATATGTGTTGGTTTCAGTTTGGATTCAATTACATACCTTAAAGAAAAAGACGAACAAAAAGAAAACAAAGAGGAGATGAGACTCTCGTCAATTACATACGGTGGTATTAGATTCATATTACACATAACCTATTCCTTGGTATACTCTGCTTCTATTGGTGTCTCTATTAGTCCCTTTGTATTTGGAACTTATTATTAAGATTAGAAACTATTAGTAATAGAAACGTGGACCTTCTGTCTAAAACAAAATTAAACAAAGTCTTTCACTTCTATAGATGATCTTCATATTAAATTCTGATTACTTGTATTGCTTTACGGTAGACCCCGCTACGTAGCCCGAATATTTACCTAGTTACAATAATTGTCTTTCCCTATAGATTAAGCAAAGAGGCAAACTAACTGGGGAAGCAAAATGGAATACACCAGTTCCATGAATCAGTTTTGAAGAGTCATCCTATAGGCAGGATCACAAAGAGTGCTTTTGAACATAGATCATGATAAACCAAGAAAATTATATATGTATTGAAGGGCCCAAAATAATAAAAGAAAATCATGTAATTAAGTCCATATTTTAAATATTGAACCTGGACTATATTTTTTTTTTTGCTATTTTCGAGCCGGTCATGACTACCGTTAGCGCATTTTTCCGTGATCATCCAAAAGTAACTGCCCAAGAAAAATACGACTTCGATAATGTGTAGAAACAATCGCCAACTGTAAAAAGTTGCATTCAAACATAAAAGGAACTGAAATATGGATGACAATGTACTACGTTAAATTAAATATACAGCAACCAAGAATTGGAAGCTTGCCACTGTACTGAGAAATAAGAAAATAAAAAGAGATGATATTGTACGTACAAAATGAAACGATTCCTAAAGATACCATTAAGAGGAAATGTACAAACACACTAGCTCCCTCGTTAAACAAGCGTATTGTTTCCTAGTTTTAAGGGACTTTACATCGGTTGGGGATTCACTTTCAATCTCTTTTTACTTACTATCTTTCTCATACCTTATCTTTTCGAATATATGAGCTAATTAATAGCTTAGCTTAACAAATAAATAATGTTTAACCCTAGTCAGATTTTATTTAGCCACAGTTAACCTAGACGCTTTAAGATCTCTACAGGTTTACTTTATTGACGGTCAGTGATATTTTCCTTTTTTGATCTTCATCGCATTTGGTGTATACGAAACCCTAGCCGAAACCCTAAATTTTGTAATCTACCTCCAATAATGAAAACTAAATTTTTATCTGGTGGTGGCTTTACCCTAGCCATTCAATCTGGTCAAGGGTTTACGATCACCGTTAATCCTGCTGGATCCGGTGGAGCGTCTGGTCAAGGGTTTACGATCACCGTTCATCCTGCTGGATCCAGTGGAGAAGGAGTTCATCCTCATGCTGGTGGAGATGGTGGTGAACGTGTAAATCCTCTCTCTATATATACGAATCCCTCCTCGCAGAAAACCCTAAAATTCTCTGATCCATCTCCGGTAATGGCTAACCCTAAGGTTTTCTTTGATATGACCGTGGGCGGCAGACCGGTTGGTCGGATCGTGATGGAGCTCTTTGCCGACACGACCCCAAGGACGGCAGAGAACTTCCGCGCCCTCTGTACCGGCGAGAAAGGCATGGGGAGGCTTGGTAAGCCACTCTATTACAAGGGATCAATCATTCACCATGTGGACCCCGGTTATATGTTTTGTGGAGGAGATTTCACTGCCGGGGACGGAACCGGAGGCGAATCGATCTACGGCAGTAGATTTTTCGAGGATGAGAACTTCATCAGGCAGCACACCGGTCCTGGTATCATCTCCATGGCCAACCGTGGTCCAGACACCAACGAATCTCAGTTCATGATCTGCATGAAAAAGGACAGTCATCTCGGCTACGAGCACGTCGTGTTCGGCCAAGTTGTTGAAGGATTGGATGTGATCACGAGCATTATGAAAGAGGTCAAATCTGTGGGGGACAAGCCGCCTACAGTGCCTGTGGTGATCGCCGACTGCGGTCAGATTTCATAGATTTGAGATATTTTAATTAATCCCTATAACTACAATAATTATAATGGTAGCTTGTGTCGTTTTGATGTTTTGGTCAGGTGTGTTTCTCTTCTTCGTTTGGTGTTTCCCTCGAGTTAAACATAATTGTTTCTTCATCTTCTACCTCTTTTGCTCGATTTTCTGTATTCGATTTACAATATGTTTAATTTATCAAAACCTTAATTAACATAGCGTTTTACACAAAATCAAAAAAAATTACAGCAGAACAGTTACAAAAGAAACAATTACATGAAGAGAGCTATTACCAAGCATAGTTGAATGAGATACTTTTTCATGGGGGAAAAAGATCTTGGAACCATATCTTTGAAAGTCGGCTTGATATAGGTCCGGTGAAGCTTTTGGGAAGGAGGATGCTAGCTCTATTCCCGAACATAAGATCCACTTTACAATTTACAATATGTTTGTGTTCGATTTTACAACTTAACAAACAATACTTGTCTCTTACTCTTCTTTATCTCGCTTTTCCATTTTTAACTTTCTTTTTTGTTTCACTTATTAATTTTGTGCATCTCGTATGTTTTTGTTTATAATGTAAAACAACTTTTAGTATATAATAAGAAGAAAACTTGGCAAAACTTTAACAAAACGAAGTTTTACTTGTGAAGCAAGGTTTAATGAATGTTTGACAAGTTTTGCGGTATCATGTAAGATGCTGTTGTCCTGAGCATACATGTGTGTAGTTGAATACAAAATATGTCATTAAAAATCAATATAGAAAATGATTTCAAAAGAAAGAAGTGAATATCTTTGACCTCACATCGGGTTTTGACGCGATCTATAAGAATCGTTACCGTTCAATATAAGTGCCAACAATAGCGAAGAAGAAAGAAGAGGAGATATTAGGGATTTTGATTCTCAGTGTAATTTAAAATTGAAATTACGAATTGTTTAGATTTAAATCCGAACTGATTTTTTTAGTTGTAAAATTATAAAAATCTTATGAGATTTAAATCTTGTGATCCTCTTACAGTTATTTGGGAAGTACAATTAGTGAAAAAGCTTAGTTGTTTTAATCTTATTAGCTTTCAAAAAAAAAAACTATGACATGTCTTAGAAAAATAATGACATACTTTTAAGAAAAAGATGACATGGTTTAAATCTCTTATCAATCTTTTAACACAAGTTTTATCACAACTAAAATTATCATTAGAAATTTCCAAAATTATAATTTATATTTCGAAATTCTTTTTATAATTAACAACCATTCCGAATTAAAAAAAAATTATTCTGAATTTTTAAAAAAAATTAACAACCATTTACATATATTAATTTAGTACTTAACTTCCAACCATTCGGAATATTTGTTGATATATCAAATCAAGTCATCTTTTTATTTTAATTAAATATTCAATACTTCCTTTCGGTTGATAACTATACCACAATCTTTATAAAAATCATTATATTTTAAAATATTATTTACTAATTAAGAAATATTTTAATTAAATATTTAATATTGTTGGAAAAATATACTACAATCTGAATAAGTAAGAGGACTGAATAATTTAATACAAATTAAAAACATAAAAAAATCTTTTATAAAGTAATCGATAACTGCTCAATTTTTATACTCGATGCCTTACACATATCTCTTGAATATATATCCACGTAATTTGACCGAATAATATATATATATTTAAATATTTAAAATATTTTTATTTATAAAAAATTAAATATTATAAATACTTTAAATTTATCAATTAAACATTAAAAATATTTTAATTTGGAAAACAAATTAGAGTATTATAACTTTTCTAGGTTTGAGAGTTTTGCGGGTCAATCCATATTTTTTTAAAGTTGTTTTTGTCTTCTGTACTTGAAACCAATTTAAAAATATATATATATCATAAGTTAATATGGTAAGTGTTAAATATATTATATAGAAATTTTGTGGACTATATATATATCTGATTAAGTTTTATATTATTATAAATACTTTCAGTTTACCAAAAAGTTTAAACATCAGAAATATTTTAATTTGGTAAAAACATTTGAATATTATAACTTTTCCGGATCTGCAGATTCTGCGGGTCAATCAGTGTGTTCTTAAAGTCGTTTTGTCTTTTCTACTTCAAAAAAATAAAAAAATCATAAATTAATATGATAAGTGTTAAATATATTATACAGAGAGTTTATAGACCAATATATATATATATATATATATATATATATATATATATTCGATTAAGTTTTATATTTTTGATATCATGAGATTATGTTTTTTAAAACAATAAGATAAGAAGAAGATGATGAAAAGAAGTCATATAAGATAAAGAAGGCAAATATGATGAAGAAGAAGAAGATAAAGAAGAAAACAAAGAAAAATCGGAAGAAGATGACGAAGAAAACCGGAAGGAGAAGAAGAAGACGGTCAAGAAGAAAACACATAGCGACTTCGGCCGCAAGTAACAACCCTATAAGAAACAGAATAAGAACAAATAAAAAACTGAAGGGGAGCACGAGGACGAGGAAAACAACGAAGACAAAGACAAAAAAAACCTGAAGAATTTGTTGGATAAGTCAAAGATAATGAAGAATAATAAGGAAAAAAGAAGAATAATAAGAAAAAAATCCAAGAAGAAAAACCAAAAGAAGAAGACAAACACTACGAGAAAAAATAAGGAAAAGAATGGAACGAATAAAAACTGGTCAAAGAAGGAAGAGAAGACGACTACAAAACCAAAAGAAGAAGCTAGAGAAGAATAGAGAAATCACAAAGAAAAAAAAACTATAGCGACTTTAACCACAAGTAATAATCCTAGAATAAACTAAAGAATAAGTAGAAGAACAGGAAGGAAGAAAAATGAAGGAGAACAAAGAAAAAATCGAAGGGGAGCATGCATACTAGGAAGAAGACAAAAAAAAACAGAAGCAGAAGAAGAAAAATAAGTTGGATAAGAAAAAGAAGAAGAAGACTATGAAAAGAAGAGGAATAAGAAAAATCAGAAAAGGAAAAAAAACAAACAAAGATAAGAAGAAGAAGTCAGGTAAGACAAAAAAGACAAAGTTGATGAAGAAGAAAATGAAAAGAAGAGAAAGAAGAGAAAGAAGAAGAAACAAAATAAAAATAAATAAAAATCGGAAGCAGAAGCAGAAGACAAAAAAAATGTGGAATGAGAAAATGAAGTCGGAGAAGATGAAGACGGTGAAGAAGAAAAAAAGAATACAGGAGGAAAAATAAAAATTGGAAGAAGAAGATGAAAAATAATGAAGAAACTACAAAATACAAAAGAAAATATAGTGATTTCGGCTGCAAATAACTAACGTAGAAGAAACAAAAGAATTAGAAGAAATTGAAGAGGAGCATGAAAACGAGGAAGAGGGTGAAGAAAACAAAGACAACACAAGTTAGAAGAATTCGGATAATACAAGGAAGGAAAAAAAGATGATGAAGAAGAAGAAAAAAACCTCGAAGAAGAAGAAAAAACAAAGAACAAAAACTAGAACAAAAAGACGAAGAAAAACTTGTAGGAGAAGATGACGACGATGGAGAAGAATAAGGAAAAGAAGAGAAATAGTAAAAATTGGAAGAAGAAGGAAAAGAACACGAAGACGAAGAAAAAACAGAAAAAGAAGTCGGAGAAGAACAAAGAAACCACAAAAGAAAGAAATCTAGAATTTTTGGCCAGAAGTAATAATCGTAGAAGAAACATAAGAATAAGTAGAAGAAAAATAACGAATAAGAACAACGAAGAAACCAAAGAAGAGCACGCATACGAGGAAGAACACAAAAAATGTCAGATAAGACAAAGAAGACGAAGCAGATGAAAATGAAGAGGAGGAAGAAAAACTGCAAGAAACAAAAAAAAGATTGAGATGAAGAAGAAACAAAAACAAAGATAGAGAAGAAGAAATAAAACAAACATATATAATTAATACAATTAACAGAGTTTATATAATTTTTTCATGCTCGCCACATCTATTTTGTTCAATATGTTAAAACATATGTTCACTTATTACAAAATTTTACATATTATCATCTATCGTTTGCGTTTTATTCCAACACAAATACAAAATTACAAAACGGATCCGTAGTTTTCACTACGTCTAAAATATTATATCTATGCATATTAATTTTCTACATGCATATAAATTTAAAACTAACAATCATACATATTTAATTTTAATACTAAAATTAATTTATTCTCTAAAAACATTTTATGTCCGCACACGATGCGAGCCAACCGCACACGATGCGAGCCAACCACCTAATTTATATTAAAAGGGATATGAATCCCTCCTCACAGAGAGAACCCTAGAATTATTTGATCCATCTCTGGAAATAAATAATGTTTAACCCTAGTCAGATTTGATTTATCGATGGTCCGAATATTTGTTTAAACGTTATTATCACAAGTGTTTGTAATGATTCATTTTAGAATTTTATCTTAAGTTTAGGTCGATATGAAAAAAGATTATAGCTACGTTATTGATGGTAAAATGGTATATGATGGATATGGTTGGGTAAAATATTCGTAGATTCGCTCCGATTCGGTATTCGTTTCGATTCGATTCGGAAAATCTGGATATCCGTTATGAATTAAAGCGGAGCAAATAGTAAAATCTAGTATCCGTTTAAAGCAGAGCAAATCACAAATACCAATTTTAAAAATTCGAATATATGTTTCGATCCGTATATTACTTATATATACATATAATATGATAGATTTATGAAGTATATTTGCATTTTTAGACTTTTTAAATACAATTGACTAAAATATTTAGGGAAAATTGGAAATAAAGGATATTTTTTTCCAATTTGTCCATATATACCTTTATTTGAAAATTCTCATTTATACCTAAACTACCCTTTATAGAATAGATAATCAATTGTTTTAATTTTTTTGTCAAATACGTGAGAAACAAAGGAATAAGACTTTTTCTCAAAAGGTGTGATTGTTGTTTGGTAATCGATATATTAGATTTTGGATTTATAAAATTCGTTCTGCTTTGTTTAGAATACACCTTCTGCATTTTATACATGTTCTAGAACGTTCAGATTATGTAATCTATGCACTGTACATGTTCTACAAAGTTTAGAATACACTTCCGTTCTACGAAATTTAGAAGACAATTTTAGAATACGCCATCTGCACTTTGCTCTATGTTCTACAAAAGTTAGAATATGTTATCTAACATTTGTTAACAAAATTTAGAATAGATCTTCTACTAAAGTTAGTTCTAAAAATTGCGGAATACGTATTCTTCTGTTTGCTTTATGTTCTACTAAAAGCGGAATACGTATTCTTCTGTTTGCTCTATGTTCTTCAAAGTTTAGAAAAGCAATTCTAAATTAATTCAGAATTTCGAAAATTAAGGAAACTAAATATTCGAAATCTTCAAACTGAATCCAGTAGTTTAGGAAATCGAATATATTGTTAGATTACATTCTACTTTTTCAGAATTCGTATTCTGCTTTTTTCAGAATTCACTAAAATTGTCGATTTCTTTCTCTATATACCTAGTTTTGTGACGATTTTTCTTTGTTTTCTGTGTTTAACAACTTAATATGATACAAATCTACGTAATTTGTGGTGTATGGAGATCGTTTGAGAAGAAGGAGTGGAGATTTATGGTTGATGAAGAAAAGTGTGCGAGATTACTTACTTTGCAATCCACTACAACTCTTGAAGAGCTCAAGATGATGGTTTCAGAAGACTACAAAATTGAACAGAGTATGGTGGATGTGGAATTCAGTTATCTACCTACAGATCTAAGTGTTGATTCTCCTGTTGTTATGACTAACCAGCGACAACTTCAGAATTTTTTTTGGTATTTTAAAAGGAAGATTACGATACGATTGTGCGTGACGTTCAATCCTAGAGTTGGAGATCAAAGGAGACAATTCAACATCGACGTGAACGAGCATCCACGTGGTTCAAGTGATGGAAACGATGATGGTAAGGTGCGTGAAAAATCTAAATAATTTTCGAATTAATCAAAAAGAACTAAATATTCCAAAGGTTTTTCAGTCAACATCTATAATATCATAATCTAACTGCGGAGGTTCATACTTAGACATTCGTTCAATAAATACAGGATCAGACGCTGCTTCCCATAGATCAATTGCAATCCTCTGACGAACGTGCATAATGTTGTTGTCGTCCATCAAAGCCAATGGAAGGTTAAGGAAGTGACACTCGATGTACTTGATTGCATACACTCCGCAAATACATGAGCAGATACTGGATCTCTTTTCACTTCATCATACTCTAATGGCAGCGCTTCTTTTATTTTGGTCAGAGGAGTCATTTTGCAGCTGTTGTTAATTTTATCTGCTTATGGCTCGTTCCCATCTCTGAAAATGCGTTTTGGATACACTACAAGAAAAGTGTAAGTTAGCCACAGTCTGGCCACCGATTTTTTTCTGTAGCCGTGAAAAGGCCACCAATTTGCCACCACTTGGCTACTAAAAAAAATTGACATTGCAGTGGCTAATCAGTTGCTAATCAGTGGCTAAATAGCCGCTATTTATACCAGTTACTAATATGTGGCTATTTAGCAACCAATTTGCCACCGATAATGAAGTGGTTGACATTTGATATTATTAATTATTTTTATAGTATTACCACCGAATTTCAGTGGCACATTAGTGGCCATTTAGCCGCTGTTTCGATCAGTGGCTAGATTGTAGCTATTTTAGCAACCAATTTGCCACTGATATTATAGTAGCAATGATTTTCAATTATTAGTTATTTTAATATATCAGCCACTGACATTCAGTAGCTAATGCAGTTGTTATTTTGAATTTGCTGAAAACGAAAATATCTGAAAATATCTCTCGTAAGTGCGGTAGATGCATTATTACTTCTCAACCGTTTTAGTATTAATGAGCAGTGTATTAAAAATTATTATCTTAGTAGCTACCAATTATGCGGTGGCCATCGGTGGCCATGTTTTTAGTATAAATCAAAGTTCTCCACTTCACAGATTGATGGGAGTCCGAAAATTACAACAAAACACCCAAATTCTTGTTTATCAACATGTCTTTTACAGGAAATATTCTAGATGAGAGAGAGTGGATGTACAAAAGATTAGATCCGACGAAGCAAGGTATCTCCGATGAGTTTTTTGAAGGGTTACAAACATTTTTTAAATGCGCCCAAAGTGAGCAATCTTACATCGAGAGGAAAACTATGTTGTGTCCGTGTGCCAAATGCAGGAATAGGAAGCGTTGGGATGCAGTTACCGTTGGTCAGCACTTGCATACTAGGGGTTTTACAGATAACAACTACTTGTGAACATCGCACGGGGAAATTATTGGCGGAGAAGCTTCAACAAGTGGTGTACAACCAGAAGATGCAAATATATTTACAAATTATCCAGATATTGTCGATGACGGAGATGCAAGAGATGCATTCCCCGAAATGCATACGGAAAATCAACCAACTCCCGAGGAGCCAATTGGTGATTCTAGAAAAAAAATTCATATGTTGGCGGCGGCAAAAGAACCCATATACGAGGGATGTGTTGAAGGATTGTCTGCATTGTCTTTTTCAGCCCGGCTTATGCATATAAAGACACAACATAACCTTTCTGAGGTATGCGCAGATTTAATATCGCAAACATTTGCAGAGTATTTGCCACAAGGTAATAAAGCTCCGAAGTCGTACTATGAAATGAAGAAGTTGGAAAAAGCATTAGGGATGCCGTATTACAAGATTGATGTATGCGAGGACTACTGCATAATTTTTTGGAAGGGTTCAGATAGAGAATTAACTAAATGTCGTTTCCGTGAGAAAGATCGGTATCACCCTAACGAAGGTCCTGGAAAGAAGATTTCAAAGCAGAGGATGTTTTACCTTCCCATCGCTAATCGGCTAAAGTGATTGTACCAATCAGAGGCGACAGCATCGCAAATGAGATGGCACGCTGAGCATGAAACTCCCGAAGGCGAGATGCAACATCCTTTAGATGGTGCCCCTTGGAAGCATTTTAAACAGGTATATATTGATTTTGCTTCTGAAACTAGGAACGTCTATCTAGGGTTATCAACAGATGGTTTTAAGCCTGGTGGTATGCATAGTAAGAATCATTATGTATGCCCTGTTATAGTGACTCCCTATAACTTGCCACCTGGTATGTGCATGAGAAGAGAATACCTATTTCTATCGGTTTTAGTGCCTGGGCCGGAGCATCCGAAAAAAGGTTTAGATATTTTTCTGCAACCATTGATAGATCAGTTAAAGGATTTGTGGATTAACGGGGTAGATACTTTTGATGTGTCTACGAATCAGGCTTTTGTGATGCATGCTGCCTTGATGTGGACGATCAGTGATTTTCCAGCATATGCCATGGTATCTGGGTGGTCTACGCATGGGCGATTAGCGTGTTCGTATTGTCAAGAAGAGACAAAATCTTTCTGGTTACCCCACGGTAGGAAACATTGTTGGTTTGACTGTCATCGTATTTTTCTACCTGCTGATCATCTTTATCGGAGGAACATTAAATCTTTTAGAAAAAACACAACGATCGACTGGTATCCACCAAATTGGTTGACTGGTGAGGAAGTTTATGACGAACGAATTAAGCAAATTGGTGTTTTACAAAGAACTGTGGAATGTGGAGGTAAAGGACATGAAAATCCATCTCGCTCTGTTGAGGGCTATGGAAATTACCATAATTGGGTGAAGAAGAGTATCTTTTGAGATTTTCCGTACTGGAAGGATCAACTTCTTATTCATAATCTCGATGTCATGCATATCGAGAAGAAATTCTTTGACAATATCATGAACGCGGTGTTGAATGTGCCTAAGAAGACGAAAGATAATTTGAATTCCAGGAAGGATTTACCAGCGATTTGTAGGCGAAAGGATTTAGAGATTCTACCAGATGGTAAAGCCCCCGTACCGATTTTTAGACTATCGAAGGAAGGAAAAGGTATTTTCTTGGATTGGTTGAAAAGCAAAATAAAATTTCCTGATGGATAAGTTTCTGACATTCCAAGTTGTGTTAACATCGCTAATGCGGAGCTTAGTGGATTAAAAAGTCACGACTGTCATGTCATAATGCAACGTCTACTATCTATTGCATTTGCAGAGCTTCTCCCGAAAAATGTACACACAGCAATATCAGGTATATATTATTTTATTTAACCTATATTTATATTCTTATTGAATTTTTTTATATAATATATTTACAATTTTAATATTTTGGATGCAGAAATTGCTCTATTTTTCGGGATATATGTGGTAGGTCTTTAAAGACCGACGATGTAACCACGATGAAAACAAACATTGCAGTTAAAATATGCAACTTGGAGAAAATATTTCCTCCTTCATTTTTTGATGTTATGGAGCATCTTCTAGTTCACTTGCCTGATGAAGCTGAGCTAGGAGGCCTGGAACAATACAGGTGGATGTGTCCATTTGAGAGGTTTATGAGTTCATTTAAAGAAGACAGCCAAAAACAAAGCACGAATCGGAGGTTCTATAGTCGCAGAGTGCGTGAACGAAGAAATTTCTTATTTTCAAGCGCATTATTTTGCGCCTGGTGTAATCGTTAGAGGACGTGAGGAACGTAGACGTGCATACGATGGCGGAATTCAAATGAGCTACACATATCCAGATATTCCAAGCATGTTCCAACCCATCGGCCGTGTTAGTGGAAAATGCGTGAAAAGTTATCTTTCAGAGCAAGATGCTCACGTTCTTCAAACATTCCTACTATTGAACTATGAAGATATTGCTCCATATGAGAGGTATTTTTGTATACATCATCATATTTTGCAGCAGATCTAAGCATTTATTTGTATATAACCAAATAATACACGTTGTAGGATGTTCGAAGAATATTTGCGTTTGTACCAGCCAAATATTACGGACGAGGCCATTAATCAGGCGAAAGATGAGCAATTTGCTTATTGGTCCAAAACTAAAGAAAAGTAGTGACGAATGGTGGGCAGCATCAAAGGTCATTCCGCGCAGTTTTAGAGATATCACTACGAAGGTTGATGAACCTGCTTTGCAAGAAGAAGATTATCATAATCAGAATGTGATGGTTAGTGGCATTGTTCTAGTAAGCGAACATGCAGTGGAACCATATTCAGAAAATGATATGGAGATCGACGAGGAAGACGATGGTGTAGTTGTTGCTGAAGGAACCGAAGAGGACGACGAGGATGAGAGTTATGGTTCTACTGATTCAGAGTGAAACTATTTATCTTTCATTGCACATTTCATTTTTTTGTATCAGCATTGTTAAATTTACATTTAAATGAGTTTTAATGTTACTTTTAGTTTCATAATCATAATTACAAAAAACAAAAAATTTAACAAAAACTTTGATTTTTAAAACTTTTAACAAAATATACTCATAACTTGATCAGATAAAAAGTGTAAATGTATGATTGAAAAAGAAACAAGTTTTGGGGTTTAGGGTATCGTTGTAGCCACCGAATTTTAGTGGCTAAATGATATTTTTTCAGTGGCTAAAAAAAAATTGATACTTAGAAATTTCTCGGATTTGATATAGCCACCAATATATTGGTGACTCCCAGAAGCAAATTAAATTGGTGGGAAAAATTTATACTTTCGGCGGCTAAATCACAAATTAAAATTTACCAAAAATTAAGTTTGCCACCTAAATTAGATAGAGCCGGGAAATTTCCCATGCAATTAAATGTTACAATTGATGGGCCACCAAATAAGGGTGGCTAATACGGTGGCCCAAACAAAAATCATCAAAAGATTAAAGATTTTCTTCACATCTTACAAATACAAAACTTATTTCACTCTCTCGCCGACTCACACTCGGATCCTCTCACGCTCACCGACTCACCGTTTGACCCTTTCTCTCAACACCACCGCCGGACCCTTTCTCTCAACACCACCACCGGAACTCCTCTCTCGCTCACTGACTCACCATCTTCCTCTCTCTCTCACCACCGTCGGACCCTTTCTCACATCACCACCGGTTGACCCTTTCTCTCACCACCACCGCCAGAACTCCTCTCTCGCTCACCGAATCACCGTCTTCCTCTCTCTCTCACCACTGTCGGACCCTATCTCTCGCTCACCGACTCACCGTCTTTCTATATCTCTCTCTCTCACCACCACCGACACTCCACTCTTGTAGATCTCTCTTGCACAAATATGCTTGTGCTAAACTTCCGTAGATCTCTTTTTGTCTAAATTTTGTTTGCTGTTTTCCTTTGATGTCTAAATGTTGATTTCTTGTTTCAGAGAAAGTAAAGGCCAAGCATCCGAAAGTCTCTAACAAAAATCTTTATCAGGTACATAGCATCTTGTTTATGTCAATTTATCAGGTACATAGCATCTTTATCAGATACATAGCAATGATTTTTGCAGGTTGAACTAGAATCGAGCATGAATCCTTCAAGGTCTCTTCTAGTTGCGGCTCGTAAGGCGCCTCGAGTAAGGCGTTCTTCTACCTCATCTGCTATTGTGGGAGCTGCAGCATCTGCAACATCACCTGCATCATCACCTGCATCATCACCAACGGTATAAATGCCACCCATGAGCTTGGATGAAATCTTGGCATCACCAGCCCGTCGTCTGATGCCTCAGTTACATCCTAAAAGACCAAACCGGCCAACAGATTTTTGGTAAATTCTTAATTTTACCTTTTACATTATATTTCTATAAATGTTTACCTGATTTTGTTAAGTAATATTTGTTTTCCAAAGGTGATATTAGCCTCAAGGATTTTGACATGGATACCAACGCGAACCTCTCCGAGTAGGTGAATAAAGACCTTCCTAAGCAAGGGAGACAAGATGACGACGCCCTGCAAGCTGGGACAAGAAGAAGAATAAATATGATAATGGGCGGATCTCACTATTTCTTAGACACCGTCTCGTCGATTAAAGCTTTTCAATGACGAGCCGACGTTAGCGTCAATTGGTCCGAGCCTTCCAAGTTCCCAAATGACGTAATTACATTTGAAGAAAGGGAGACTACCGGAATCGACAAACCTCACGATTACCTTCTCGTAATCGAGCTAATCATCAACGATTGCGATGTGGCCAGAGTGTTGGTAGACACGGGAAGCACGGTGGACATAATCTTCAAAGAGACGTTCAGAAGAATGAACGTCGACCTATCCGAAGTAACGGCAACTCCAAAACTATTGACTGGATTCTCCGCATAAACGATAAAGACAATCGAAACAATCAATCTGCCTGTTTGGGCTGGAAAGATAACCAAAATCGTGGAGTTTTCGGTGGCCGATCACCCAGCAATCTACAACGTTATTATGGGAACCCCGTGGTTAAATACGATGCGCGCCGTGGCCTCAACATACCATATGTGCATAAATTTCTCAACGCCTAATGGAATCCAAACCATTCGTGGAAATCAGAAGGCCAAAGAGGAGGAGAAAATCCACTGGGCCAAATGAGCCCAGATCGAGGAAGAGCGCAAAGCGATGATCCGAGCCCAAAAGGAGGAGATGGCTGAAATTTGGGCAGGCATGGAGCGAGCTGCCGCTGAGATGAAATTCGTTCGATCTCAGATGCATAGGGCTACTAGCAAGGCTCCCGAACTCGACCGAGTGCTTGAAGAAGCACATAACACCCCATTCACGACTCGAATCACTAAGGCGAGGGTTTCTGATCCGGGGAAGATGAAGATACCAGTCTACGAAGGTAAAACTGATCCAAAGAAGCACTTGACCGCCTTCGCAATAACAATGGACGAGCAAACTTCAGAGAATGAGAAGAAGACGCTGGACAATCTCTCTTGTTCGTTCAGCACCTTAAAGGCCCAGCTCTTCAATGGTTCTCCAAGCTGGGAAGAAATTCGATCGACAATTTCAATCATTGCCGGAGCGGATGTGTTTATGTCCATCTCGAAATCCTTGAGGCTGACGTTTCCTCCAAGCTCGCCGGCTGCTAATTTTTTAGCAAGCTTCAAGCCTAGAATTCGGCAGTTCGCGGTAGAATGTCTGTAGATGTGGTGACATTCGCAGTAGGCCGTCTCGTCATAGGAACTTTCGTTTTTGGTCCATGTGCTCCATGAGCTTCTTCCACGGCCTCGGCCTCTTCCTCGACCGAATCCAGGAGCGTCAATTTGATAGTTATGAGCTCCTCGAAAGCCTCCCTCGTGCTGGATATAGCTGGAGCCTTGGTTGTTCTTCCTAGTGTTGGAAGGGGCTGAAACTTGGGGCGTATGGTTCGTTGTTTTGGCCTTCCCGTACTTCTCGGTTAGAATTTTCATCTTTTCCTCTTCGGTGATGAAGTCTGCGGCTCGATGCATAGCATCCTGTATTGTCGTGGGGGTGTTCAGCGCGATTTCTTTGCGAAAATCGGAATTGAACCAGAGTGCTCGCTTCAGGGCTGGTAGGGCTGCTTTGTTGCTCAGGCCTTCCACTTTTGACATAACAGCTTTGAACCTTCCACTGAAACTCCAGAGTGTTTTGTTCTGCCCTTGAGCTAGGGTCCACAGGTCGGCATCAGACATTCCGGGATCCATGAAGATGGAATAATGTTTCAAGAATGTCGCAGATAGTTGGTTATAGCTGTTGATGGAATTCCGCTCGAGTCTTGAGAACCACTGGAGCACCGGTCCCTTAAGATGCTCCACGAAGAGAAGGCATTGTCCGGCATCTCTCTCGTTTTCCTTGAAATTCGAGCGTCCCATGGCTATAGCGAAGGCCGTCAGATGCTCCTTCGGATCGGTCTTTCCTTCATAGATCGGGACTTTCATCTTTCCAGGGTCCGGAATTCTCGTGCTAGTTATCCGTGCTGTGAACGGGGTGTTCTGTGCTTCCTCCAGTACACGATCTATCTCTAGCACCTTTCTAGTTGCTCTGTGCATCATGGATCAGACAGCTTTTATGTCGGCAGCTGCCCGATCCATATCTACTCGCATCATAGCCATCTCTTCTTTCTGGGATCTGACTCCTGCTCGGAGCTCTTCGATCATCCGTGCTTGCTCAGCCCAGAGTATGTTCTCCTCTTCCTTGGTCAGCTCTTGATCGCCTTCGGGGATGGCCTCGCGTCTTTCGGTTCGGGTTTGACCAGTTGCTAGGTGTTCTGGATCATCGTGGCTCTCCATGTTTTGCTCCATTCGGTTCTCCTCCTCTAGATTGATGATTGGTGCAGGCTCCTCTTCGATTAGCGTGTCGTCTGCCCCTTGGACTCCTGAGACTAGGTTTGCTGAGCTTTGATGTAGTAGTGGCAGTCTTCCTCGGGTCCTCGGTGGATTGAGCGGAGTTGTGAAGTCCAGGGCCGTTGGGTTGAGGCGCCTCCCGATTCGTCTAGCTGGATCCAGACCTGATCCCATGCCTCGGGTTCGACTCGCCGTTGTCAGGGCCTTTAGCTCGCCCGTCATCGTGTTGTTCAGCTTGTCTTGCTCCTCCGCCTTTTTGAGCAGTGTCTCCAGCATGGCTTTCATCTCTGTGAGCGTTGTCGAAGTCTCCCCAGCGTCTTTGGGTTGGTTCGCCTGATCCTCCACACCGGCATTTCTGGTGTCAGCAGCACCATCATCTCCGTCGTTGGTCATCGTCTTCAGATCGATTTTGTGGTGATTCTTTGGTGTAAGAAAATTTCAACCCCCCCTCCTTCTAGCGCCAAATTGTGGGAGTATAAATCTACGCCAATTGAATTCGTTATGTCTTTTAGCGGGATCCGAAACTTCTGAGTAAAAACCACCAAAACACCCAAACGAAGATCCAAAAATGGTGTTTTTATTAAGCCGTTTAGAAAGCTTTTTCGTATAAGAGCAAAAGTACAGAGTTCTGCT
>OVBL01000074.1:0-34722 GCA_900406555.1 Pseudoturritis turrita
TGATAGTACTTTTTGAGATGCATTGCGTTCCATGATCTCGGTACTGGAACGTCCGTCATGTTAGCAAGTTTGTAAACGCCAGGTTTGACAACTTCGGTGATCTTGTAGGGTCCTTCCCAATTTGCTCCTAGTTTGCCAGCATTTGTTTCCGCGGTGTTCTGAAAAACCTTCCGCAAAACTAAATCGCCTTCGTAGAATCTTCGTTCTCGAACGTTGGAATTGTAGTATTTTGAGGCCGCGTTTGATAGTTCTGGATCCTGATCAAGGCTTGGTCCCTTCTTTCGTTGATCAAGTCCAGTTCGTCAAGCATTAATAGGTGATTGAGCCCCTCTTGTTCTGGTAATAGCCTCCGGCGAATCCCTGGAAAATGTATCTCCGGGGGATGACACACTCTGTTCCGTAGACGAGGGCGAACGGGGTTTCTCCTGTGCTCGTCGTGGGGTGGTGCGGTGAGACCAAAGTACCCTCCAGTTCTTCAGCCCAACGTCCCTTTTCTCATCAAGGCGTTCTTTAGGCCGTCAAGTATTTTTGTTGATTGCTTCGGCCTGTCCGTTCCCTTGTGGATATCTTGGAGTAGACTTGCTGAGTCTGATTTTCCATTTTCGCAGAAACCTTCAAAACGATTTGAGATGAACTGCGAGCCGTTATCTGTCACGATCTCGTACGGTACTCCATGTCGGCATATGATTTTTTCCAGACAAGGCCTCCACTTGCGCATCTTTAATGTTAGCATAGGAGTCGGCTTCGACCCATTTTGAGAAATAGTCGTCAAAACTAGAAGGAAGTTTCTGTTTTGACGGATGGAGTGGCCCGACATGTCCATAGACCATCGCATGAATGGATATGGCGATGAGATTGATGAAAGTACTTCTGTAGGTTGGTGATCATCGGCGCATGGCGTTGGCATTTTTCGCATTTGGCTGAAAACACCTTGCAATCTTTGATCATTGTTGGCCAATAGTAGCCGTGACGTTTGACTTTTATGGCTAGTGCTCTCCCTCCAGAGTGATTTCCACATGAACCGTTGTGAATTTCCTCCATAACTTTCCTGGCGTCCTTTCCTTCCACGCAGTTTAGCAACGGTCCCGAGAATCTCCACTTGAAGACATTTCCATCAAGTAACACGTAACGTGCTGCCTGGGCTCGAAGCTTGCGAGCTGCCCATTTTTCGGTTGGTAGGACGCCGTCGCATATGTATCCTCTGATTGCGCCGAGCCATTCCTTGTCACCATATTCTGTTATTGACTTCGTTTGCTCCGTTGGGTTCATGACAGGGTCTTGCTGCTTGTTAGTTGGTGACTCCAATTTCTTCTTCCATTGGGGCAATATCCGGCTCTGCGGGTGATTGGTCGGCCAATTCTTCCTGCATTTCGTCCATCACTCTTGCCTGGTCGTGACATCTGTCGCTTGTCTAGCCGCTTGTGAACGAGTTATGGCATTCACTGAACGCCGAACTGATGCTCGGGTGTTGGATGAATTCTACCGGGATCACTCTTTAGATCTGGATCGGAAGTTGATGCAAGGGCTGCAAGTGCGTCGGCTGGGGTGTTCTCCCCTCGCGGAATGCGTGTTAGGATGAATTGTTTGAACTGTGCAGCCAATTCTTTGACGATCTTCAAGTAAGCTTCCATTCGATCATCCTTTGCTGCATATTCACCGCTGAACTGATTCGCGACTAGTTGGGAATCGCAAAATGCATGGAGTTTCTTGATCTTTAGGCCGTTAGCAAGTTTCATCCCGGCAATCAAGGCTTCGTACTCCGCTTCGTTGTTGATGCATGAAACCAGGCGGAAAGACTGTTCCAGTAGTTCGCCAGTTGGAGAGGTTAGCCGTATCCCGACTCCTGAACCGTTTTTGGAAGATGAGCCATCAACGTGGAGTTTCCAGAGCTGTCCTTGCATTTCGTCGTCAATGCCTTCTTCGGGTAGTTCGATAAGAAAATCTGCAGAACTTGCGATTTAGCGCACGTGCGTCCGCGATACTCAATGTCGTATTCGCTCAGTTCGATAGCCCAATTTGCTAGCCTTCCTGACTGACTTGGACTGTGCAGAACAGACCTTATCGGAAAGGTGCTCAGAACGACGATTGAGTGAGACTGAAAGTATGGCCTTAGCTTTCTTGCCGACATAACTATGGATAGTGCCAATTTCTCCATCTTGCGAGTACCTTGTTTCCCGTCTGTAAGGGTTTTACTTACGTAAAATATCGGCTTCTGTTCCGCGCTCGTCTCGAATACACGCCGCTTACCGCTGTGGCGAAATTGCGGTGTACAGAAAAAGTGGTTCCCTTCTGGTTTTGTGAGAACTGGGGAGTGGCTAGATAGCTTGAGTTGCTGAAAAGCTTCCTCGCATTTCCGTCCACTCGAACTTCTTGTTCCCTCGCAAAGTATCGTAGAATGGCAAGCATTTGTCGGTGGATCGTGAGATGAATCGGTTAAGCGCAGCTACCCTCCCGGTAAGACGTTGGACTTCCCTTTTCGTCTTTGGTGAAGTCATATTGATGAGTGCGTCGATCTGCTTAGGGTTTGCCTCAATGCCGCGGTGAGTTACAAGATAACCAAGGAACTCTCCCGAAGTGACTGCGAATCTGCACTTGGTCGGATTTAACTTCATGTTGTGAAAGTTCAGCTGCGAGAAACATTCCTTGAGATGAGTGACGTGATCCTGTTCCTTTAGTGATTTCACCAGCATGTCGTCTATGTAAACCTCCATTGTTTTCCGAGTTGGTCCGCAAACATCTTGTTCACCAGTCGCTGGTATGTTGCTCCGCATTTTTCAACCGAATGGCATCACCTTGTAGCAATATATTCCACGATCCGTTATGAAAGCGGTCTTCTCGCGATCGTCGGGGTTCATCAAGATCTGGTTGTAACCTGAGAAGGCATCCATGAAGATAGGAGTGCGTTTCCTGCCGTCGCTTCGACTAAGCGATCGATATGTGGAAGGGGGAAGCTGTCTTTTGGACAGGCTTTGTTCAGGTCGGTGAAGTCCACGCACACGCCATTTGCCATTCTTCTTCTTGACCACCACTGGGTTAGCTAGCCAGTCCGGGTACTTCACCTCAGTTATTGATCCGACGCGCAGTAGTCTCTCCACCTCGTCATTTACCGCTTTAGCTCTGTCTGGCCCAAGTTTTCTTCTTTTCTGCTTTACTGGTTTGAAAGTCGGGTCGACGTTCAGTTCGTGGCTTGTTATGCTGATATCGATGCCAGGCATATCTTCTGCTTCCCATGCGAAGGTGTTGATATTTTTCTTCAAGAATGCCACGAGCTCTTCTTTGATCTTTCCATCTAACTCTGCTCCAATTTCTACACAGCGTTCGGATGTTTGTTGTCGATGCAAACTGATATGACGGGGTCGCAGGTTGGTTTAGACACTTCTTCTTCGCGATCCACCGCGATCTGTAACTGCTATAACAGTTTGGAAAGCTCTTTCACCGGTTCTCTGTCGGTCTTTATCTTCTTGCGCTTTGAATTTGCCGTTGGATCAGTCACCGGGTTTCTGAGCTTGTGTGCGGCGAGAAAGCAGACACGAGACTCTTTTTGATTTCCTCGAATAGTTTTCACGCCGTTTGGTGTAGGGAACTTGAGGCAAGATGGTAGGTCGAAACGGCTGCGCGCATCGAATTTAACCAGGGGGTCCCCACGATGACGTTGTAGATGGCCGGATGGTCAGCTACGGAGAACTCAACGATCTTCGTCACCTCGCCAGCTTGGACAGGCAGTTTGATTGTTCCGGTAGTCATGGTGGTTTCTCCAGAGAATCCTGTTAAGGGTTTGGGAGTAGATATCACTTCGGACAGGTCCACATTCATTCTTCTGAGAGTTTCGAGGAAGATTACGTCCACGGTGCTCCCAGTGTCTACCAATACGCGTGCTACATCGCAGTCGTTGATGATCAACTCGATTACGAGAGGGTCATCATGAGGTCTGTCGATTCCGATCGTTTCTCTTTCCTCGAATGATATCACGTCGTTTGGAAACTTAGATGGTTTAGACCAGTTGATGCTGACGTCTGCCCTTCGCTGGAATGCTTTGATTGACGAGACGGTATCTGAGCAATAGTGGGATCCTCCCATTATCATGCTAATCCTTCTTCTGCTTGATCCAGAGGGTGGCGCTTCGTCATCCCTTCTATCGCGCTTGGTGTGATCTTCTTTTGTCAGGTCGGGTTTGTATGTGTTTACGTCCATCTCGAAATCCTTGAGGCTGACGTTTCCTCCAAGCTCGCCGGCTGCTAATTTTTTAGCAAGCTTCAAGCCTAGAATTCGGCAGTTCGCGGTAGAATGTCCGTAGATGTGGTGGTGTTCGCAGTAGGCCGTCTCGTCATAGGAACTGTCGCTTTTGGTCCATGTGCTCCATGAGCTTCTTCCACGGCCTCGGCCTCTTCCGACCGAATCCAGGAGCGTCAATTTGATAGTTATGAGCTCCTCGAAAGCCTCCTCGTGCTGGATATAGCCGGAGCCTTGATTGTTCTTCCTAGTGTTGGAAGGGGCTGAAACTTGGGGAGAATGGTTCGTTGTCTTGGCCTTCCCGTACTTCTCAGTTAGGATTTTCATCTCTTCTTCTTCGGTGATGAAGTCTGCGGCTCGATGCATAGCGTCCTGTATCGTAGTGGGGGTGTTTAGCGCGATTTCTTTGCGAAAATCGGAATTGAACCAGAGTGCTCGCTTCAGGGCTAGTAGGGCTGCTTTGTCGCTCAGGCCTTCCACTTTTGACATAACAGCTTTGAACCTTCCAATGAAACTCCGGAGTGTTTCGTTCTGCCCTTGAGCTAGGGTCCACAGGTCGGCATCAGACGTTCCGGGATCCATGAAGATGGAATAATGTTTCAAGAATGCCGCAGATAGTTGGTTATAGCTGTTGATGGAATTTCGCTCGAGTCTTGAGAACCACTGGAGCGCCGGTCCCTTAAGATGCTCCACGAAGAGAAGGCATTGTCCGGCGTCTCTCTCGTTTTCCTTGAAATTCGAGCGTCCCATGGCAATAGCGAAGGCCGTCAGATGCTCCTTCGGATCGGTCTTTCCTTCATAGATCGGGACTTTCATCTTTCCAGGATCTGGAATTCTCGTGCTAGTTATCCGTGCTGTGAACGGGGTGTTCTGTGCTTCCTCCAGTACACGATCTATCTCTGGCACCTTGCTAGTTGCTTTGTGCATCATGGATCGGACAGCTCTTATGTCGGCAGCTGCTCGATCCATATCTGCTCGCATCCTAGCCATCTCGTCTTTCTGGGCTCTGACTCCTGCTCGGCGCTCTTCGTTCATCCGTGCTTGCTCAGCCCAGAGTATGTTCTCCTCTTCCTCGGTCAGCTCTTGATCTCCTTCGGGGATGGCCTCGCATCTTTCGGTTCGGGTTTGACCAGTTGCTAGGTGTTCAGGATTGTCATGGCTCTCCATGTTTTGCTCCATTCGGTTCTCCTCCTCTAGATTGATGATTGGTGCAGGCTCCTCTTCGATTGGCGTGTCGTCTGCCCCTTGGACTCTTGAGGCTAGGTTTGCTGAGCTTTGGTGTAGTAGTGGCAGTCTTCCTCGGGTCCTCGGTGGGTTGAGCGGAGTTGTGAAGTCCAGGGCCGTTGGGTTGAGACGCCTCCCGACTCGTCTTGCTGGATCCAGACCTGATCCCGTGCCTCGGGTACGACTCGCCGTTGTGAGGGCCTTCAGCTCGCCCGTCATCGTGTTGTTCAGCTTTCTTGCTCCTCCGCCTTTTTGAGCAGTGTCTCCAGCATGGCTTTCATCTCCGTGAGCGTCGAAGTCTCCCGCGTCTTTGGATTGGTTCGCTGATCCTCCACGCCGGCGTTTCTGGTGTCTATCGTCTCCGTCGTTGGTCATCGTCTTCAGATCGGTTTTGTGGTGGTTCTTCGGTAAGAAAATTTCAAGCCCCTCCTCCTTCTAGCGCCAAATTGTGGGAGTATAAATCCACGCCAATTGAATTCGTTAGTCTTTTAGCGAGATCTGAAACTTCTGAGTAAAAACCACCAAAAACACAAACAGAGATCCAAAGTTGTTTTATTAAGCTGCTTAGAAAGCTTTTTGTATGAGCAAAAGTACAGAGTTTTGCTAGGTAAATTGCGGATCCCCTTTTCTTAGGGTTTACATCAGTATATATACTAAGTTAAGTCGGCTAAGTTAATATCCAAAGAGATAAGGAAGATTTCCTAATTCTTCGGGATTTCCTTTTAGCAAAGCCTGTCATCGTCATGGGCTTCGATTCATGGGCTGTCTTTGTCATCTCTTTTGTGGGCTTGAATCGTGGGCTCGTTGTCTCGGCCCATCTCTAACCATGGTTCGGCTCGGGTGAACCATGGTTCCGGCTCGGGTGACACCATGGTTCACGGCTCGGGTGACACCATGGTTCACGGCTCGGGTGACACCATGGTTCGCGTTGGGTGACGTACTATGGGTCGTGACCCTGATCATCTGTCGTGTCATGGATCGGGTAACGACCCAGCTTCTTCATGTGGGTCGTGACCCCCGATCCGTCTGTCGTACCATGGATCGGGGTACACGACCCAACTTCTTCACCGTGGGTCGTGATCCGATCCGTCTGTCATACCATGGATCGGGGTACACGACCAGCTTCTTCACCGTGGTCATGATCCTCGATCCATCTGTCATACATGATCGGGGTACATGACTACTTGCCTTATCACGGTTCGGGGTACCAGATCCAACTTTCCCTTCGTAGTTAGGGATCCCGATCCAACTCACGGTTAGGATCCCGATCCAACCCCTTTACGCTTAGGGATCCCGATCCAACTCCCTTCACGGTTAGGGATCCCGATCCAACTCACGTTAGGGATCCCGATCCAACTCCTCTTGTCATGGTCGGGGTCCCTTATCAACTTCTCACGGTTAGGGATCCCGATCCAATCCCTCTTCACAGTTAGGATCCCGATCCAATTCTCGTCACAGTTAGGGATCCCGATCCAACTCTCTCACAGTTAGGGATCCCGATCCAATTCCTTCTTCACAGTTAGGGATCCCGATCCAGCTCCTCTTGTCACGGCTAGGGATCCCGCTGCTAGTACTTTTTTCATACTTAGCCATTTTTCAATCGTTGATCTTCAAGAGGTGGAATCTGACCCCAACAGTTAGCCCCCCAGCTTGGCGGTATCAGTAATGTTAGTGCCGAGCTGTAAGTGGTCGAGTGAGATCAACGATTCCCGTGGTTGTCCCGAACTATTTTTTATGACGATCCCGAACCGTTATCCATGGATAACCCCAATCATCAATTTGTAGCATTGCTGGTTTAGTTCGGGTATAGCTTCCTACGTAAACTCAATTCGGGGTTTTGTTGCCTTGATACCTTTATCGGGGAGTGCAAACGTTTTGCTGGTTCCCGAGGCGAATGACGTCACCATTTGCCTATATAATCCTTGATGTTTCTCATTTGTTCTCACTTCATTTCTCCGAAAATTTCTTCAAAACAGGTAACCTCTCTCTTCTTCTCTCTCTAGTTTTTTGCTTAAGTTATTTTCAAGTCGGAACTCCGTCGTTCTTCCTTCGCCACCGATCTGGTTGAATTTCCCGATCCATCTTTAACTGACTCCGCCACTGTCTTCGAGTTCTCCAGTAGTTTGTTTGAAGATTTGGATCTGACTCGCGTCTTCTTAAAGGATTCCAACTTGTTCTTTGATTTTTAAAGCTTCGATCTGTTTTGATAGGCTGCTGAGAGCCCCGATCCATCTTCTGAATCCTAGAAACTCTAGATTCTCTTTCGCGAGTTGTTAAGGATCCCGACCTGTTCGTATCTCCCAAAGGTCCCGAGCGTCTTCAAAAAGGATGTTTCAGTCTTCTGTCTCTGCGTCTCCCGAACCGTACACCCGCTTGTTTGGCATTTCGGGACAGTCTTCGCTTCCCGCACCATCCTCCTCTCCTGATCCGTTTCTCGCCCGGAGCTGTAGTCGGAAGATTCGTCTGGTGCACATGTTTCAGAAAACCTAGATGATCCAAGCGGTTCGGGGGTTGGACCCTCCCTCCTTGGCAGAAAAATGGTGCTCTCTGAATCCTCTGGAGTATGCAGCAATTCCGGGAGTCCTCTGAGATTTGAAGTACCCCAGCTTCACGACTCCCCTTTTGACGAGGCGGCAAACCCTTTATTGATGTAGCTGATCCCGATCCGCCAAAAGTTGAACCAGAAGACTGGTTCTTTGATCCAGCTGTGGCCAGACAGGAGTTGAAACGTTTGATGGGTCTCAACCGTCAGACTTCAAGGAAGAAGAAAACAAGGAAATGACCCGATCCACCTAGTTCAACCCTTTCAACCCTGGATTCGCTATCTGCCCTTAGGCATAGGTTTTGCATTTCTGAGGAAGTCGAGCTTGTTCTTCCTTCGCCCTCAGACCGAGCCAGCAATCCCCCTCCTAACCATTTCACTCTTTATGAAAGCTTCTTCTATCGCTGCCTGTTGTGGTTCCCGATCCTGAAGTCATCCTACAGTTTATCTGGAAGTACAACTTGGCTATTTCTCAAATCAACGTTCGAGGAATTAGGCATATGGTTGGTATTCTGGTTAGGAGTTATGAGTGTGATGTAGAAGTTGGCGTCGAACATCTGACACACTTGCTGGAGTTCAGGCGTCGTAATAAGAGGGAGATGAAATATTATGTGTCGGGCAAAGCCAGGAGAAATATTATAAGGGGTTTCCCGTCGAAAGACGATAATTGGGACTATTTCTTTTTCATCCCCATCTCCGAAGCGTCGATGGGTCGGCGGTGCCTCTAGTTTATCAAGTCTGAATGGGGAGAAATTGGTAGCCGATCCGCTGCTCGACTTGGGCCACGGCTCGGGTCTCCATTACTTAGCAATTTTTTCCTTTTTAGGATTTTTCTAACCTTGCATAAATACTTTTGTTTTTTGCAGTGTGTCATCTTCGTCTTTCACTGCCTCCCGATCTGTTTAAGGTTCACGAAGCGCTTTCTGCTCGCAAGTGCAACTGGTCCTAACTGTTGGGGTCAGATTCCACCTCTTGAAGATCAACGATTGAAAAATGGCTAAGTACGAAAAAAGTACTGGCAGCGAGATCCCTAGCCGTGACAAGAGGAGCTGGATCGGGATCCCTACTTGTGAAGAAGGAATTGGATCGGGATCCCTAACTGTGAAGAGAGTTGGATCGGGATCCCTAACTGTGACGAGAGTTGGATCAGGATCCCTACCTGTGAAGAGGGAATTGGATCGGGATCCCTAACCATGAGAAGTTGGATCAGGGACCCCGAACCATGACAAGAGGAGTTGGATCGGGATCCCTAACCGTGAGTTGGATCGGGATCCCTAACCGTGAAGGGAGTTGGATCGGGATCCCTAACTGTGAGTTGGATCGGGATCCCTAACTACGAAGGGAAAGTTGGATCTGGTACCCCGAACCATGATAAGGCAAGCTAGGTCATGTACCCCAATCCATGGTATGACAGACGGATCGAGGATCACGACCCACGGTGAAGAAGCTGGGTCGTTGTGGGAGTCGAAATCAACACAATTAGAATTTGTCGGAGGTTTGTTAAGAGGGATGAAATTTCTGCGGATGAACCACGAACGGAGAGATCCAAAGATGGTTTTTATTAAGCTGTGTCGAAAAGCTTTCGTACAAGAGTTTGAGAGCAAAAAAGTCTAGGGTTTTTTGCTAAGTAAATTGCGGATCCCTTTTTCAAGAGATGTACATGGATATATATACTAGTTTGAGTCGTCCAGGTCAATCCTAAAGGGATTAGGAAAACTTTCCAATCCTTCGGGATTTCCGTTTTCGCGAGTCGGTTTGACTTCGTGGGCTTTTGTCCTAGCGCGGGCCGAAGATGGGCTTGTCGTCCCTGTATAGAAATGACTTCGGCCGCGTCGTCTTCTGTCTTCGTATAGAAATGACTTCGGCTGCGTCGTCTTCCAGCTTCGTATAAAAATGACTTCGGCCGCGTTGTCTTCCAGCTTCGTATAAAAATGACTTCGGCCGCGTCGTCTTCAGGTTTCGTATAGAATCGACTTCGGCCAGACAGTTTCGTATCACTTCGGCCAGACAGCTTCGTATGACTTCGGCCAGACAGTTTCGTATGGTTTTAACTTCGGCCAAGCAGTCTCGTATGATTTTGACTTTGGCCAAGCAGCCTCGTATGATTTTGACTTCGGCCAAGCTGTATCGTATGATTTTGACTTCGGCCAAGCAGTCTCGTATAAAAACGACCTCGGCCAAAATGAGCTCGTATCGTGCCTAAGTGGATTCGTATCATAGCCGAAGCGAGCTCGTTGGCCGAAGTGGATCGTGGCCGCAGTGGAACTTGGCCGAAGTAGATCGTGGCCGAAGTGGATCATGGCCGAAGTGGCCGAAGAGGAGCTTCTCCGTGTGCCAAAGTGGCGCGTTTTCGTGTGCCGATGTGGCCATGTCTCCGTGTGCCGAAGTGGCTCGTCTCCGTGTGCCGAAGTGGCCATGTCTCCGTGTGCCGAAGTGACACGTCTCCCTGTCTCTTCCCTGCCGAAGTGAGCTGTGCCGAAGCCAAGGCTTACCGAAGCCAAGGCTTGCCAATGCCAAGGCTTGCCGAAGCCAGGCCTTGCCGAAGTGGGCTATTGCCAAAGCCAAGGCTTGCCGAAGCCAAGGCTTGCCGAAGCCAAGGCTTGCCGAAGCCAAGGCTTGCCGATGCCAAGGCTTGCCGATGTGGGCTGCTGCCGAAGCCAAGGCTTGCCAGAACCAAGGCTTGCCGATGCCAATGCTTGCCGATGTGGGCTGTTGCCGAAGCCAAGGCTTGCCGAAGCCAAGGCTTACCGATGCCAAGGCTTGCCAATGTGGGCTGTTGCCGAAGCCAGGACTTGCCGAAGCCAAAGATTGCCGAAGCCAAGGTTTGCCGATGCCAAGGCTTGCCGAAGCCAGGCCTTGCCAAAGCCAGGCATTGCCGAAGTGGGCTATTGCCGAAGCCAAGGCTTGCCGAAGCCAAGGCTTGCCGAAACCAAGCCTTGCCGAAGTGGGCTATTGCCGAAGCCAAGGCTTGCCGAAGCCAAGGCTTGCCGATGCCAAGGCTTGCCGATGTGGGCTGCTGCCGAAGCCAAGGCTTGCCAGAACCAAGGCTTGCCGATGCCAATGCTTGCCGATGTGGGCTGTTGCCGAAGCCAAGGCTTGCCGAAGCCAAGGCTTACCGATGCCAAGGCTTGCCAATGTGGGCTGTTGCCGAAGCCAGGACTTGCCGAAGCCAAAGATTGCCGAAGCCAAGGTTTGCCGATGCCAAGGCTTGCCGAAGCCAGGCCTTGCCAAAGCCAGGCATTGCCGAAGTGGGCTATTGCCGAAGCCAAGGCTTGCCGAAGCCAAGGCTTGCCGAAACCAAGCCTTGCCGAAGTGGGCTATTGCCGAAGCCAAGGCTTGCCGAAGCCAATGCTTGCCGATGTGGGCTGTTGCCGAAGCCAAGGCTTGCCGAAGCCAAGGCTTACCGATGCCAAGGCTTGCCAATGTGGGCTGTTGCCGAAGCCAGGACTTGCCGAAGCCAAAGATTGCCGAAGCCAAGGTTTGCCGATGCCAAGGCTTGCCGAAGCCAGGCCTTGCCAAAGCCAGGCATTGCCGAAGTGGGCTATTGCCGAAGCCAAGGCTTGCCGAAGCCAAGGCTTGCCGAAACCAAGCCTTGCCGAAGTGGGCTATTGCCGAAGCCAAGGCTTGCCGAAGCCAAGGCTTGCCGATGCCAAGGCTTGCCGAAGCCAGGCCTTGCCGAAACCAGGCATTGCCAAAGTGGACTATTGCCGAAGCCAAGGCTTGCCGAAGCCAAGGCTTGCCGAAGCCAAGGCTTGCCGATGCCAAGGCTTTCCGAAGCCAGGCCTTGCCGAAGCCAGGCATTGCCGAAGTGGGCTATTGCCGAAGCCAAAGCTTGCCGAAGCCAAGGCTTGCCGAAGCCAAGGCTTGCCGAAGCCTTTGGCTTGCCGAAGCCAAGGCTTGTCGAAGCCAAGGCTTGCCGATGCCAAGGCCTGCCGATGTGGGCTGCTGCCGAAGTGACTAGGCTTGCCGAAGTGACTAGGCTTGCCGAAGTCTCCATGCCGAAGTGGCTAGGCTTGCCGAAGTGGCTAGGCTTGCCGAAGTGACTAGGCTTGCCGAAGTGACTAGGCTTGCCGAAGTCTCCGTGCCGAAGTGGCTAGGCTTGCCGAAGCCAGCTTGCCGAAGCTAGGCGTGCCGAAGCCAGGCTTGCCGAAGCCAGGCTGTGCCGAAGCCAGGCTTGCCGAAGCCAGGCTTTCCGAAGCTAGGCTGTGCTGAAGCCAGGCTTGCCGAAGCCAGGCTGTGCCGAAGTGGAGACCTTCCCTGCCGAAGTGGAGCTCTCTCTGCTGAAGCCAGGGCTATGCCGAAGCCAGGCTTGCCAAAGCCAGGCTGTGCCGAAGCCAGGCTTGCCGAAGCCAGGCTGTGCTGAAGCCAGGCTTGCCGAAGCCAGCTTGCCGAAGCCAGGCTGTGCCGAAGCCAGGCTTGCCAAAGCCAGGCTTTGCCGAAGCCAGGCTTGCCGAAGCCAGGTTGTGCCGAAGCCAGGCTTGCCGAAGCCAGGCTTGCCGAAGCCAGGCTGTGCCGAAGCCAGGCTTGCCGAAGCCAGGCTTGCCGAAGTCTCCCTGAACCGTTTTTGGATGATGAGCCGTCAACGTGAAGTTGAGTCCTTGCGCAAGCTTTAATCTGTTGAGTGCAGCCACCCTGCCAGTCAGTCTCTGTACTTCACGTTTTGATTTTGGGGAAGCCATCTGGATGAGGGCGTCGATCTGCTTTGGAGTCGCTTCGATTCCGCGATGAGTAACTAAGTAACCAAGAAACTCGCTGGACGTGACTGCGAATCTACACTTTGTCGGGTTGAGCTTCATGTTGTGGGAGTTGAGCTGTTGGAAACATTCCTCCAAATGTAACACGTGATCCTTTGCCTTTAGTGATTTTACCAGCATATCGTCTATGTACACTTCCATCGTTCTTTCGAGTTGATCGGCAAACATCTTGTTTACTAAGCGCTGATATGTGGCTCCGGCGTTCTTGAGGCCGAAAGGCATCACCTTGTAGCAATAGATTCCACGGTCCATAATGAAGGCTGTCTTCTCACGATCGTCGGGGTTCATTAGAATCTGGTTGTATCCTGAGAATGCATCCATGAAAGATAAGAGCTTGTTACCGGCCGTTGCTTCGACCAATCGGTCAATGTGCGGTAGTGGGAAGCTGTCTTTCGGGCACGCCTTGTTTAAATCGGTGAAATCAACACACACCCGCCATTTTCCGTTCTTCTTTTTGACTACAACAGGATTCGCTAGCCAATCCAGGTATTTGACTTCTATTATCGACCCGACTCGTAAGAGTCTTTCGACTTTGTCATTTACTGCTTTCGCCCTGTCAGGACCCAGCTTTCTCTCTTTTTGCTTGACCGGTTTGAAGGTTGGGTCGATGTTCAATTCGTGACTGGTTACACCGATATCAATTCCGGGCATATCCTCTGCTGCCCACGCAAAAGTGTCCACGTTTTCTTTTAAGAATGAAACCAGTTCGTCCTTAATTTTTTCGTCGAGGGTGGATCCAATCTCGACGCATCGTTCCGAGTGTTCGTCGTCGATGCAAACTGATATTACGGGGTCGCAGGGCTGTTCGACCGGTTCTTCTTCGCGATCCTCCGCAATCTGTAATTGCTATAAGAGCTTGGAGAGCTCTTTTACTGGCTCCCTGTCTGTCTTCATCTTCTTGCGTTCTGACTTGGCTATTGGATCGGTGACAGGATTCCTGAGCTTGTGTGCAGCGAGGAAGCATACGCGGGACTCCTTCTGATTTCCCAAAATTGTTTTGATTCCGCTTGGTGTTGGGAATTTGACGCAGAGGTGGTAGGTCGAGGCTACAGCGCGCATTGAATTTAACCACGGTGTGCCGACGATGACGTTATAGATTGCTGGGTGATCGGCTACCGAGAATTCGACGAGCTTGATGACACCCCCAGCTTCTACGGGCAGCTTGATCGTCCCGATTGTCATCGTCATTTCTCCGTAAAATCCAGTCAATGGTTTAGGGGAAGCCACTATGTAGGTCGGATTGATATCCATTCTTTTGAGAGTTTCTTTGAAGATTATATCCACTGTGCTGCCCGTATCCACCAGCACCCGGGCTACGTCATAGCCACTAATGATCAACTCAATCACGAGAGGGTCATCGTGTGGTTTGTCGATTCCGGTTGTTTCCCTTTCTGCGAATGAGATTACGTCGTTAGGAAACTTGGAGGGTGCGGACCAGTTAACGCTAACATCGGCTCGTCGTTGAAAAGCTTTAATCGACGAGACGGTATCCGAAAAATAGTGAGATCCACCCATTATCATGTTGATCCGTCTCCTTGGGCCAGATTGTGGCGCTTCGTCATCTTGCCTCCCTCGCTTAGGGAGATCTTCGTCTGCCTGTTCGGGGCGGTTTGCATTGGTATCCATTTCTAAATCCTTGAGGCTAATATTGCCTTTGAGTTTGCCAGCCGCCAGTTTTGCAGCGAGTTTCAACCCTAGGATGCGACAATTTGCAGTTGAGTGTCCGAAGATATGGTGATGTTCGCAATAAGCCGTTTCGTCGTAAGTTCCTTGGCCCCTGGTCCACGTGCTACTCCATGTACCTCTTCCTCTGCCCTGCCCTCGTCCTTGCCCAAGGCTTGACGAATCAACTAGGTAGTTATGGGCTCCTTTGAATCCCCCTTCGTGCTGGATGTATCCAGGGCCTTGGTTGCCCTTTCTGTTGTTCGGTAGGTTCGGAGCAGAGGGAGGGTGGTTTGTGGACTTCACCTTTCCATGTTTCTGGGCTAGGATCTTCACTTCTTCTTCGTTGGAGGCGAAGTCCGTTGCTCGGTGCAACGCGTCTTGGATCGTGGTTGGTGCATTCAGTGCAATTTCCTTCCGAAAATCGGAGTCGAACCACAGGGCCTTCTTTAAAGCTTGCAGTGCGGCTTCGTCACTGATTCCTTCTACCTTTGACAGCACTGTCTTGAACCGTCCGATGAAAGTTCGCAATGTCTCATTCTATCCTTGCCCCATGGTCCACAGATCCGCATCGGATGTCCGGCGTTCCATGAATATAGCATAATGTTTAAGGAAAGCCGACGACAGCTGATTGAAATTGCCAATCGAATTTCTTCCCAGTCTGGAGAACCATTGGAGAGTCGGGCCTTTAAGGTTCTCGACGAACAAGAGGCATTGTCCAGCGTCTTCTTCTCCCTCTCTGAAATTTGCTCATCCCATTGCTATTGCGAAGGCGGTCAGGTGCTCCTTCGGATCAGTTTTACCTTCGTAGACTGGTATCTTCATCTTCCCCGGGTCAGAAACCCTCGCCTTAGTGATTTGAGCCGTGAACGGGGTGTTCTGTGCTTCTTCAAGCACTCGGTCAAGTTCGGGAGCCTTGCTAGTAGCCCTATGCATCTGAGATCGAACGAATTTCATCTCGGAGGCAGTTCGCTCCATGCTTGCCCGGATTTCGGCCATCTCCTCCTTTTGGGCTCGAATCATCGCTCTGCGCTCTTCCTTGATCTGGGCTCGTTGGGCCCAGAGGATGTTCTCCTCCTCTTCGGTGAGGTCCTGATCATGGCCAAGGTTGGTGTTGCTTCGTTCGTTTCGAGTTCGGGTCGCACCTGTGAGTTCGGATTCGCGGCGGTGTTCTGAGTCGTGCTCACCCTCTGGGTTATCCTCCAGGTTGATCACTGGATTCATCCCGCCCATAGTCTGCGTGTTTGCCTCATGCGGTGTTGCGTTCAGCTCTGCGGTCGTGATTGGTTGGTTTGTAGGGAGTAATCCGCTCTGGGTTCTCGTCATATGGTGGGGTGTTGAGAAATCGAGGGCCGTTGGGTTGAGACGTCGAAGAGGGCGCCTCATTAGGTCAACTCCTGAGCCTCTACCACGGGCTTGGCTCGCTGTTGCAAGGACTTCGAGTTTATCGGTCATCGTCGTGTTTAGCTTGTCCTGCTCCTCCGCCTTCTTGAGCAGCATCTCCAGCATCGTCTTGATCTGTGATAGGGCCTCTGGGCTCGTCTCCAAGACTGCAGGCGTTGGTGCATCTGTTGCTCCAGATCCATCGATCCTCGTGTCCTGCGGGTCGTTGGTTCGTCCATCGCTAGTCATCTTCTTCGAATCGTTCGTGCGGTGGTTCCTTAGAGTAAGAAAGTTTCAAATCCCCCTCCTTCTAGCGCCAAATTGTGGGAGTCGAAATCAACACAATTAGAATTTGTCGGAGGTTTGTTAAGAGGGATGAAATTTCTGCGGATGAACCACGAACGGAGAGATCCAAAGATGGTTTTTATTAAGCTGTGTCGAAAAGCTTTCGTACAAGAGTTTGAGAGCAAAAAAGTCTAGGGTTTTTTGCTAAGTAAATTGCGGATCCCTTTTTCAAGAGATGTACATGGATATATATACTAGTTTGAGTCGTCTAGGTCAATCCTAAAGGGATTAGGAAAACTTTCCAATCCTTCGGGATTTCTGTTTTCGCGAGTCGGTTTGACTTCGTGGGCTTTTGTCCTAGCGCGGGCCGAAGATGGGCTTGTCGTCCCTGTATAGAAATGACTTCGGCCGCGTCGTCTTCTGTCTTCGTATAGAAATGACTTCGGCTGCGTCGTCTTCCAGCTTCGTATAAAAATGACTTCGGCCGCGTTGTCTTCCAGCTTCGTATAAAAATGACTTCGGCCGCGTCGTCTTCAGGTTTCGTATAGAATCGACTTCGGGCAGACAGTTTCGTATCACTTCGGCCAGACAGCTTCGTATGACTTCGGCCAGACAGTTTCGTATGGTTTTAACTTCGGCCAAGCAGTCTCGTATGATTTTGACTTTGGCCAAGCAGTCTCGTATGATTTTGACTTCGGCCAAGCAGTCTCGTATGATTTTGACTTCGGCCAAGCAGTCTCGTATAAAAACGACCTCGGCCAAAATGAGCTCGTATCGTGCCTAAGTGGATTCGTATTATAGCCGAAGCAAGCTCGTTGGCCGAAGTGGCCGAAGAGGAGCTTCTCCGTGTGCCAAAGTGGCGTGTTTTCGTGTGCCGATGTGGCCATGTCTCCGTGTGCCGAAGTGGCCATGTCTCCGTGTGCCGAAGTGACGCATCTCCGTGTCTCTTCCCTGTCGAAGTGAGCTGTGCCGAAGCCAAGGCTTACCGAAGCCAAGGCTTGCCAATGCCAAGGCTTGCCGAAGCCAAGCCTTGCCGAAGTGGGCTATTGCCGAAGCCAAGGCTTGCCGAAGCCAAGGCTTGTCGAAGCCAAGGCTTGCCGATGCCAAGGCTTGCCGATGTGGGCTGCTGCCGAAGCCAAGGCTTGCCGGAACCAAGGCTTGCCGATGCCAATACTTGCCGATGTGGGCTGTTGCCGAAGCCAAGGCTTGCCGAAGCCAAGGCTTGCCGAAGCCAAGGCCTGCCGATGTGGGCTGCTGCCGAAGTGACTAGGCTTGCCGAAGTGACTAGGCTTGCCGAAGTCTCCATGCCGAAGTGGCTAGGCTTGCCGAAGTGGCTAGGCTTGACGAAGTCTTTGTGCCGAAGTGACTAGGCTTGCCGAAGTGACTAGGCTTGCCGAAGTCTCCGTGCCGAAGTGGCTAGGCTTGCCGAAGCCAGCTTGCCGAAGCCAGGCTGTGCCGAAGCCAGGCTTGCCGAAGCCAGGCTGTGCCGAAGCCAGGCTTGCCGAAGCCAGGCTTTCCGAAGCCAGGCTATGCCGAAGCCAGGCTTGCCGAAGCCAGTCTGTACCGAAGTGGAGACCTTCCCTACCGAAGTCAGGGCTTGCCGAAGTGGAGCTCTCTCTGCCGAAGCTAGGGCTGTGCCGAAGCCAGGCTTGCCGAAGCCAGGCTGTGCCGAAGCCAGGCATGCCGAAGCCAGGCTGTGCCGAAGCCAGGCTTGCCGAAGCCAGCTTGCCGAAGCCAGGCTGTGCCGAAGCCAGGCTTGCCGAAGCCAGGCTGTGCCGAAGCCAGGCTTGCCGAAGCCAGGCTTGCCGAAGTCTCCTTGCCGAAGTGAGCTTCTTTGGCCAGAATGGCCCCTCTTGTGCTTAAGTGGACTCGTATAGAAATGACTTAGGCACAATTTCGGCCTTGTCCGATTCTTCGTATTTTCATACTTAGCCATTTTCCCATTGATCATAGCTGGCTCGGGTCTCCATTACTTAGCAATTTTTTCCTTTTTAGGGTTTTTCTAACCTTGCATAAATACTTTTGTTTTTTGCAGTGCGTCATCTTCGTCTTTCACTGCCTCCCGATCTGTTTGAGGTTCACGAAGCGCTTTCTGCTCGCAAGTGCAACTGGTCCTAACTGTTGGGGTCAGATTCCACCTCTTGAAGATCAACGATTGAAAAATGGCTAAGTACAAAAAAAGTACTGGCAGCGGGATCCCTAGCCGTGACAAGAGGAGCTGGATCGGGATCCCTACTTGTGAAGAAGGAATTGGATCCGGATCCCTAACTGTGAAGAGAGTTGGATCGGGATCCCTAACTGTGACGAGAGTTGGATCGGGATCCCTAACTGTGAAGAGGGAATTGGATCGGGATCCCTAACCGTGAGAAGTTGGATCAGGGACCCCAAACCATGACAAGAGGAGTTGGATCGGGATCCCTAACCGTGAGTTGGATCGGGATCCCTAACCGTGAAGGGAGTTGGATCGGGATCCCTAACCGTGAGTTGGATTGGGATCCTTAACTACGAAGGGAAAGTTGGATCTGGTACCCCGAACCGTGATAAGGCAAGCTAGGTCATGTACCCCGATCCATGGTATGACAGACGGATCGAGGATCACGACCCACGGTGAAGAAGCTGGGTCGTGTACCCCGATCCATGGTATGACAGACGGATCGAGGATCATGACCCACGGTGAAGAAGTTGGGTCGTGTACCCCGATCCATGGTATGATAGACGGATCGGGGTCACGACCCACGATGAAGAAGCTGGGTCGCATACCCCGATCCATGACACGACAGATGGATCGGGGTCACGACCCATAGTACGTCACCCGAGCCGCGAACCATGGTGTCACCCGAGCCGTGAACCACATCGTCACCCGAGCCGTGAACCATGGTGTCACCCGAGCCGCGAACCATGGTATCACCCGAGCCGTGAACCATGGTTAGAGATTGGGCCGAGACAACGAGCCCACGGATTCAAGCCCACAAAAGAGATGACAAAGACAGCCCATGAATCGAAGCCCATGACGATGACAGGCTTTGCTAAAAGGAAATCTCGAAGAATTAGGAAATCTTCCTTATCTCTTTTGATATTAACTTAGCCGACTTAACTTAGTATTTATACTCATGTAAACCCTAAGAGAAGGGGATCCGCAATTTACCTAGCAAAACTCTGTACTTTTGCTCTCATACAAAAAGCTTTTCTAAAGCAGCTTAATAAAATACAAACTTCGGATCTCTGTTTGTATTCTTGGTGGTTTTTACTCAGAAGTTTCAGATCTCCCTAAAAGACGTGACAAATTCAATTGGCGTGGATTCACACTCCCACAATTTGGCGCTAGAAGGAGGGGGGGGGGAATTTTCTTACTCAAGAGAACCACCACCAAGCCGATCTGAAGACAATGGCCAACGACGGAGATGATAGCATCAAGAACACCGGCGTGGAGGATGAGACGAACCAGCCTAAGGACGCCGGGGAGACTTCAGCAACACTCACAGAGATGAAGATCATGCTGGAAACGCTGCTCAAGAAGGCGGAGGAGCAAGACAAACTCAACAGCACAATGACGGGCAAGCTGAAGGCCCTGACAATGGCGAGTCGAACCCGAGGCATGGGATCAGGTCTGGATCCAGCAAGACGAGTCGAAAGGCGCCTCAACCCAACGGCTCTGGACTTCACAACTTCGCTCAACCCACCAAGGACCCGAGGAAGACTACCACTACTACACCAAAGCTCAGCAAACCTAGCCTCGGGAGTCCAAGGGGCAGACGACACGCCAATCGAAGAGGACCCTGCACCAATCATCAATCTAGAGGAGGAGAACCGAATGGAGCAAAACATGGAGAGCCATGACAATCCCGAACACCTAGCACCTGGTCGAACCCGAACCAAAAGAAGCAAGGCCATCCCCGAAGGAGAGCAAGAGCTGACCGAGGAAGAGGAGAACATACTCTGGGCTGAGCAAGCACTGATGAACAAAGAGCGCCGAGCAGGAGTCAGAGCCCAGAAAGAAGAGATGGCTATGATGCGAGCAGATATGGACCGAGCAGCTGCCGACATAAAAGCTGTCCGATCCATGATGCACAAAGCAACTAGCAAGGTGCCAGAGATAGATCGTGTACTGGAGGACGCACAGAACACCCCGTTCACAGCACGGATAACTAGCACGAGAATTCCAGACCCTGGAAAGATGAAAGTCCCGATCTATGAAGGAAAGACCGATCCGAAGGAGCATTTGACGGCCTTCGCTATCGCCATGGGACGCTCTAACTTCAAAGAACACGAAAGAGATGCCGGACAGTGCCTTCTCTTCGTGGAGCATCTCAAAGGGCCAGCGCTGCAGTGGTTTTCCAGGCTCGAACGGAACTCCATCGACAGCTATAACCAACTATCCGCGGCATTCTTAAAGCACTACTCCATATTCATGGATCCTGGAACATCCGACGCCGACCTGTGGACCCTGGCTCAGGGGCAGAGTGAAACACTACGGAGCTTCATCGCAAGATTCAAGGCCATAATGTCAAAAGTGGAAGGCCTGAGCGATAAAGCAGCCTTGTGGGCCCTGAAATGAGCACTATGGTTCAACTCTGATTTTCGCAAAGAAATCGCGCTGAACACCCCCACGACGATACAGGACGCTATGCATCGAGCCGCAGACTTCATCACCGAAGAAGAAGAGATGAAAATCCTAACCGAGAAGTACGGGAAGGCCAAGACAATGAACCATTCTCCCCAAGTTTCAGCCCCTTCCAACACTAGGAAGAACAACCAAGGCTCCGGCTATATCCAGCACGAGGGAGGCTTTCGAGGAGCTCATAACTATCAAATTGACGTTCCTAGAATCGGTCGAGGAAGAGGCCGAGACCGTGGAAGAAGCTCATGGAGCACATGGACCAAAAGCGACAGTTCCTATGACGAGACGGCCTACTGCGAACACCACCACATCTACGGACATTCTACCGCGAACTGTCGAATTCTAGGCTTGAAGCTTTCTAAAAAATTAGCAGCCGGCGAGCTTGGAGGAAACGTCAGCCTCAAAGATTTCGAGATCGACGTAAACGCATACAAACCTGACCCGACAAAAGAAGGTCACACCAAGCGCGATAGAAGGGATGACGAAGCGCCACCTTCTGGATCAAGCAGAAGACGGATTAGCATGATAATGGGAGGATCCCACTATTGCTCAGATACCGTCTCATCAATCAAAGCGTTCCAGCGAAGGGCAGACGTCAGCATCAACAGGTCTAAACCATCTAAGTTTCCAAACGACGTGATATCATTCGAGGAAAGAGAAACTATCGGAATCGACAGACCTCATGATGACCCTCTCGTGATCGAGTTGATCATCATCGACTGCGACGTAGCACGCGTATTGGTAGACACTGGGAGCACCGTGGACGTAATCTTCCTCGAAACTCTCAGAAGAATGAATGTGGACCTGTCCGGAGTGATATCTACTCCCAAACCCTTAATAGGATTCTCTGGAGAAACCACCATGACTACCGGGACAATCAAACTGCCTGTCCAAGCTGGCGAGGTGACAAAGATAGTTGAATTCTCCGTACCTGACCACCCGGCCATCTACAATGTCATCGTTGGGACCCCCTGGTTAAATTCGATGCGCGCAGCCGTTTCAACCTACCATCTCTGTCTCAAGTTCCCTACACCAAACGGCGTGAAAACGATTCGAGGAAATCAAAAAGAGTCTCGTGTCTGCTTTCTCGCCGCACACAAGCTCAGAAACCCGGTGACTGGTCCGACGACAAGTTTAAAGCGCAAGAAGATAAAGACCAACAGAGAGCCGGTGAAAGAACTTTCGAAACTATTATAGCAGTTACAGATCGTGGTGGATCGCGAAGAAGAAGTGTCTAAACCAACTTGCGACCCCGTCATATCATTCTGCATCGACGACAGACATCCGGAGCGATGTGTAGAAATTAGAGCAATGTTAGATAGAAAGATCAAAGAACAACTCGTGGCATTCTTGAAGGAAAATATCAACACCTGCGCATGGGAAGCAGAAGATATATCTGGCATCGATATCCGCATAACAAGCCATGAACTAAACGTGGACCCAACTTTCAAACCAGTAAAGCAGAAAAGAAGAAAACTTGGGCCAGACAGAGCTAAAGCGGTCAATGACGAGGTGGAGAGACTACTGCGCGTCGGATCGATAACTGAGGTTAAGTACCCGGACTGGCTAGCTAACCTAGTGGTGGTCAAGAAGAAGAATGGCAAATGGCGTGTATGCGTGGATTTCACCGACCTGAACAAAGCCTGTCCAAAAGACAGCTTCCCCCTTCCACATATCGATCGCTTAGTCGAAGCAATGGCAGGGAACGCACTCCTATCTTTTATGGATGCGTTCTCAGGCTACAACCAGATCTTGATGAACCCCGACGATCGCGAGAAGACCGCTTTCATAACGGACCGTGGGATTTACTGCTACAAGGTGATGCCATTCGGCTTGAAAAACGCCGGAGCAATGTACCAGCGGCTGGTGAACAAGATGTTCGCTGATGAACTCGGAAAGACAATGGAGGTTTACATAGACAACATGCTGGTGAAATCACTAAAATAACAAGATCACGTCACTCATCTCAAGGAATGCTTCTCGCAGCTAAATTTTTACAACATGAAGTTAAACCCAACCAAGTGCAGATTCGCAGTCACCTCCGGGGAATTCCTTGGTTACCTGGTAACTCACCGCGGCATCGAGGCCAATCCTAAGCAAATCGACGCACTCATCAACATGACTTCACCAAAAACAAAAAGGGAAGTGCAACGACTTACCGGGAGGGTAGCAGCACTTAACCGATTTATCTCGCGATCCACGGACAAATGCCTACCTTTCTACGATATTTTGTGAGGGAACAAGAAGTTCGAGTGGACGGAAAAATGCGAGGAAGCTTTTCAACGGCCTAAAGATCGAGCAACTCCATGCATTTTGCGATTCCCAACTAGTCGCAAATCAGTTCAGCGGTGAATACGCAGCAAAGGATGATCGAATGGAAGCTTACTTGAAGGTCGTCAAAGAATTAGCTTCACAGTTCAAACAATTCACCCTAACACGCATTCCGCGAGGGGAAAACACCCCAGCCGACGCACTTGCAGCCCTTGCATCAACTTCCGATCCGGATCTAAAGAGAGTAATCCCGGTAGAATTCATCCAGCACCCGAGCATTAGTCTTAGCGATTCAGTAAATGCCATAACTCGTTTACAAGCGGCCAGACAAGCAACAGATATCACGACCAGGCAAGAAGTGGTAGACAAAATGCAGGAAGAATTGGCCAACCAATCACCCGCAGAGCCAGATATCGCCCCAATGGAAGAAGATAATCTTGAAGAGTCACCAAACGTGGAAAGCAGCGACGATCCCTTCATCGAACCCAACGAGGGAGCAAACGAGGTCAACAACGACGCAGAATATGGCTGCGATAAGGAATGGCTCGGCGCAATCAGAGGATACATATACGACGGCATCCTACCAACCGAAAAATGGGCAGCTCGCAAGCTTCGAGCCCAGGCAGCACGTTACGTGTTACTCGATGGAAATATCTTCAAGTGGAGATTCTCAGGACCATTGCTAAACTGCGTGGAAGGAAAGGACGCCAGGAAGATTATGGAGGAAATTCACAACGGTTCATGTGGAAATCACTCTGGAGGGAGAGCACTAGCCATAAAAGTCAAACGTCACGGCTACTATTGGCCAACAATGATCAAAGATTGCAAGGCATTTTCAGCCAAATGCGAAAAATGCCAACGCCATGCGCCGATGATTCACCAACCAACAGAAGTACTTTCATCAATCTCGTCGCCGTATCCATTCATGCGATGGTCTATGGACATCGTCGGGCCACTGCATCCATCAAAACAGAAACGTTTTCTTCTGGTTTTGACAGACTATTTCTCAAAATGGGTCGAAGCCGACTCTTATGCTAACATTAAAGATGCGCAAGTGGAGGCCTTTGTCTGGAAAAATATCATATGCCGACATGGAGTACCTTACGAGATCGTAACAGATAACGGCTCGCAGTTCATCTCAAATTGTTTCGAAGGTTTCTGCGACAAATGGAAAATTAGACTCAGCAAGTCTACTCCAAGATATCCGCAAGGAAATGGTCAGGCCGAAGCAATTAACAAGACGATCCTTGATGGTCTGAAGAAGCGTCTTGATGAGAAAAAGGGACGTTGGGCTGAAGAACTGGAGGGAGTACTTTGGTCTCACCGCACCACCCCAAGACGAGCAACAGGGGAAACCCCATTTGCCCTCGTATACGGAACAGAGTGTGTCATCCCACCGGAGATACATTTCCCAGGAATTCGCCGGAGACTATTACCGGAACAAGAAGGGCTCAATCACCTATTGATGCTTGACGAACTGGACTTAATCAACGAAAGAAGGGACCAAGCCTTGATCAGGATCCAGAACTATCAGAACGCGGTTGCAAAATACTACAATTCCAACATTCGAGAACGACGATTCTACAAGGGAGATTTAGTTTTGCGAAAGGTTTTTCAGAACACCGCGGAACCAAATGCCGGCAAACTAGGAGCAAATTGGGAAGGACCCTACAAGATCACCGAAGTAGTCAAACCTGGAGTTTACAAACTGGCTAACATGACAGACGTTCCAGTACCGAGATCATGGAACGCAATGCATCTCCAAAAGTACTATCACTAAGCTACTTTACATGAACTACGGGGCGACTTGATCCCTGCAAAGGGTACGTAGCCAGCTCGTCTTCGGACGGGTTCAGTTGCCCCCCTCCTTTCAAAGGGGGGGGAGTGGGTACGTATACGCATACTCGTATACTCCCATCTTTGTAAACAGATTCTACAATCTATCAAAGCTTTGCTTTCACAGACAATCTTTACCTAAAAAGATCACTAAGTCTTAGCAAAACAGACTACGGGCATCTCGCCACACCTTCACTATTGTTGGCCACAATAGTGAACTTTCGCATCCATCTCGGATCTAAACTATCACATCCATCTCAGGATTAAAAAGTGCGCTATACAAATAATTTGTTCATTATCGGAGCGGATATGTTTACAGTAACGTATCCGTAAACCGAAATGTTCATCCAAAACAATACAAGCATATGATCATTGTCGGAGCGAATACATTTATGGTAATGTATCCGTAAACTGAAATGTTCAAGAACTAAACTATGCCAACTAATGATCAATTTTGGAGCAGGGAAGTTTCCAGCAACATATCTGTGAGCAGAAGTTGGTCATCTCAAACATAACTATGCAAACTTAAACCTAAAACCATTCATTTGAAACAGCTACTTCTTATCCAGAAAAGCATCCAGACTTGTCATCAAACGGAAGGACCATACTTAATATTTCCTTCTAAACATATTTATCAAAACACAAGGCTCTCTCTTATAGACCGGGTGAAAAGAGAAGATAATAAGTTCTTAGACAACTTGGATAAAGCCGTCCAGGCATTAAACAAAAAGAAAGAGAGTTTTAAACTAGACAAAAAGAAGAGGATCATAATCCTCTGTTATCTCGGGAGTCGTGACTACCTTCTGCTCTGGCTCTGCCGGTTGCTCAACCACGTCGCTTCCCGAAGCTTTGCCCTCTTCAGGCACCATTTCAAAATCTACGACGGCTTCCTCAAGAGCGACGGTCTCCTCAAGAGCGACTTCATTGGCTTTCCCAGAAGATGGTTCGGGGGTCGGCTCCGTAGCAACCACCTTTGGACTAAAGTCAGCTAGACCGGGCGTTCCCCTATTCGAGCCAGAAAAGTCTTGAATCCCGACACTCGCGGCAGCAGTCTCCATGGGCTCCGTCATTGAGCTCCTTGAGAATGTCGGATCGGATCAGAGACAGTTGCAGGATTCCTCTCATTTCCGCCACAAGCTGAGCAAATGCCTCGTGAGATCCCGACAAGCCCTGCTTCTGCTCAGCTAAAGTCTTCACCTCGGCATCGAGAGATGGCGGCTCGTCGCTTTGGAGCAGCCCAATAAATTGAAGATTGCCTTCAATCTGGGCAAGATCAAGCATGTTCTCCTTTGGCTCACCGTCGATCTGGTCAAGAAGCCTCGTAGCTCGGGAAACTTTGCCTTCGAACGTCGTCATGGTCTCGCGTCTGGCCTCCAGAACAGCTCGCTCGACTTTGCTCTCAAGAAGGTCATTCGCAGCCTCCAGCTGCCTTGTCAAGCTAGCTATATGAGCATCCCGCCTCACTTTGCCTGACTCTAGCCGCATGATCCGCTCGTCAGCTTCTTTGATGTGCTTCCTGCTCCCTTCAGCATCAGCTTCAAGGGCCTTGATCCTTTTCACGGCTTTTCCTGTTCAGCAGCTTGATTTGCCTCGTTTTCTTTGAGCTTCCCATCCAGCTCAATGGCTTTTCGCCTAGCGTCTTCAACCTTCTCACGATCCCTGCAGGCGTCATATTCATATCCCATCACCATCCTATTAAGATGGGATATGAACTGCACAACAACGAGAACCACTGTTAAAAAAAAAGGGGGCTGAAATGGATCGGGTGATGAAAACAAAACAAGTAAACGTCACATACCTTGACGCCCCGAAGAGACACTTCGCTATAGGCCTTGTCCCTAAGCAGAGTATCAGACGGCGGAAAATGATCACCTGGACACGTGATCCTTGAAAAGATAGCCGCAGAAGCAGAGGCATCATTGTAAGCCCCTTCAGCATTTACCGGAGCGGCAGAGAGGGGTATTGCTTCAGGGATAGCTCGAGACGACTCAGTACAACGCAGTCGCTTCGGGGCCCCTCCCTTGTCAACTATTGATTGGCATTTTTTGCTCGTAGTTTTCTTCTCCTTGGCCTTCCCTTTGCCTTTGTCTTTATGCGGTATAATTTGAGAGTCGGCTGGATGAAGCCCCAGGATGACCCCTGTAGGAGCCGGTTCGCGAGGATTATCAGCAGAAGTTGGTTCAGAGAAATGGCAGGGACAGATTGAGGGTTCGGGGGACGAGATTGATTTAACGCCTTGGCCTGCTTTGCTCTCTCCTTAGCCTCTGCCTCTGCCTTGGCTTTCGCAGCAGCTCGGTCTCTGAAAGTAGGTCTTCCCATGGTATCTCTCGAAGAATGAGAAGAAGATGACTGTTCAACCGATTGTCCTTCAGAAAGGGCTCGGGCTCTCTCCACTCGTCGAAGGTTGAAGTCTCTGGACCAGTTGCACTTGCGAGCAGAAAGCGCTTCGTGAACCTCAGACAGATCGGGAGGCAGTGAAAGACGAAGATGACGCACTGCAAAAAACAAAAGTATTTATGCAAGGTTAGAAAAACCCTAAAAAGGAAAAAATTGCTAAGTAATGGAGACCCGAGCCGTGGCCCAAGTCGAGCAACGGATCGGCTACCGATTTCTCCCCATTCAGACTTGATAAACTGGAGGCACCGCCGACCCACCGACGCTTCGGAGATGGGGATGAAAAAAAAATAGTTTTCCCAATTATCATCTTTCGACGGGAAACCCCTTATAATATTTCTATTGGCTTTGCCCGACACATAATATTTCAGCTCCCTCTTATTACGACGCCTGAACTCCAGCAAGTGTGTCAGATGTTCGATGCCAACTTCTACATCACACTCATAACTCCTAACCAGGATACCAACCATATGCCTAATTCCTCGAACGTTGATTTGAGAAATAGCCAAGTTGTACTTCCAGATAAACTGTAGGATGACTTCAGGGATCGGGAACCACAACAGGCAGCGATAGAAGAAGCTTTCATAAAGAGTGAAATGGTTAGGAGGGGGATTGCTGGCTCGGTCTGAGGGCGAAGGAAGAACAAGCTCGACTTCCTCAGAAATGCAAAACCTATGCCTAAGGGCAGATAGCGAATCCAGGGTTGAACCAGGTGGATCGGGTCGTTTCCTTGTTTTCTTCTTCCTTGAAGTCTGACGGTTGAGACCCATCAAACGTTTCAACTCCTGTCTGGCCACAGCTGGATCAAAGAACCAGTCTTCTGGTTCAACTTTTGGCGGATCGGGATCAGCTACATCAATAAAGGGGTTTGCCGCCTCGTCAAAAGGGGAGTCGTGAAGCTGGGGTACTTCAAATCTCAGAGGACTCCCGGAATTGCTGCCTACTCCAGAGGATTCAAAGAGCACCATTTTTCTGCCAAGGAGGGAGGGTCCAACCCCCGAACCGCTTGGATCATCTAGGTTTTCTGAAACATGTGCACCAGACGAATCTTCCCGACTACAGCTCCGGGCGAGAAACGGATCAGGAGAGGAGGATGGTGCGAGAAGCGAAGACTATCCCGAAATGCCAAACAAGCGGGTGTACGGTTCGGGAGACGCAGAGACAGAAGACTGAAATATCCTTTTTGAAGACGCCTCGGGACCTTTGGGAGATACGAACAGGTCGGGATCCTTAACAACTCGCGAAAGAGAATCTAGAGTTTCTAGGATTCAGAAGATGGATCGGGGCTCTCAGTAGCCTATCAAAACAGATCGAAACCTTTAAAAAATCAAAGAACAAGTTGGAATCCTTTAAGAAGACGCGAGTCAGATCCAAATCTTCAAACAAACTACCGGAGAACTCGAAGATAGCGGCGGAGTCAGTTAAAGATGGATCGGGAAATTCAACCGGATCGGTGGCGAAGGAAGAACGACGGAGTTCCGACTTGAAAATAACTTAAGCAAAAAAACTAGAGAGAGAAAGAAGAGAGAGGTTACCTGTTTTGAAGAAATTTTCGGAGAAATGAAGTGGAGAACAAATTAGAAGCATCAAGGATTATATAGGCAAATGGTGACGTCATTCGCCTCGGGAACCAGCAAAAACGTTTGCACTCCCCGATAAAGGTATCAAGGCAACAAAACCCCGAACTGAGTTTACGTAGGAAGCTCTACCCGAACTAAACCAGCAATGCTACAAATTGATGATTTGGGGTTATCCATGGATCACGGTTCGGGATCGTCATCAAAAAAACAGTTCGGGACGACCACAGAATCGTTGATCTCACTCGACCACTTACAGCTCGGCACTAACATTACTGATACCGCCAAGCTGGGGGGCTAACTGTTGGGGTCAGATTCCACCTCTTGAAGATCAACGATTGAAAAATGGCTAAGTATGAAAAAAGTACTGGCAGCGGGATCCCTAGCCGTGACAAGAGGAGCTGGATCGGGATCCCTAACTGTGAAAGAAGGAATTGGATCGGGATCCCTAACTGTGAAGAGAGTTGGATCGGGATCCCTAACTGTGACGAGAGTTGGATCGGAATCCCTAACTGTGAAGAGGGAATTGGATCGGGATCCCTAACCGTGAGAAGTTAGATCAGGGACCCCGAACCATGACAAGAGGAGTTGGATCGGGATCCCTAACCGTGAGTTGGATCGGGATCCCTAACCGTGAAGGGAGTTGGATCGGGATCCCTAACCATGAAGGGAGTTGGATCGGGATCCCTAACCGTGAAGGGAGTTGTAAACATTTGGGAACTGTAAACGTTTCCCGCATGTTCCCGAGGCCGCGTAAACGTTTGGGAACTGTAAACGTTTCTCGAAATATCTCTTGTCATAACTTTATTGGGAACTGTAAATGTTTCTCGCATGTTCCCAGGGCCGCGTGGCGTCACGCGCTGTGCTTCCAATTGCTTTTATATTCAGATCCCAGTCTCACTCCTCATAACTCACTTATTCTCATTTCCGCAAAAACAGGTAGCTCTCTTCTCTCTCCTCTTTTCTCTCTTTTTATTCAAGTTGTTGGCTAGGTTTTTATCTACTTTTTCCCTTCCGCCGTCAACTCTTTGAGTTTTCCGATCCATCTTCAAGTGTGGGTCGGCGAGCCTTTGCATTTTCCGATCCATCTTCAAACTCATACGGCGGGTGCCTGAATTTTCCGATCCACCATCATCTGGGTCGCGTTGCTGTTTTCATCTTCTCTGCCTTCGAGCCGAAATTACTCGTGTCGAGTGTGTCTCCGAGCCAAGATTTTTTCCAAATTTTTGCTAAGTTTTCAGTTTGATTCCGGGCCAAATTCCTCGATCTCATATCGCCGAGCCAAAATCCTCGATGTCTCATATCGCCGAGCTGGAAGATTCTGTGGGTTCGGCAAATTCTGCCTCACTGCTTGGACGCAAGATGGTGTTGTCTCCCCAAGTTTCCGAGCCAGCTGAGCCTAGTTCCCCGCAGGGTCGACTGCAGATTGTTGTCCCATCTCTGATAGACGAAGCATTTGATGCCGAGGCAGATGCCGAAGCAGCTTTGGTACAAAAGGCTCTCGAAGAGTTTAAAGCCGAACCAGAAGAATACGTCATTGACGAGGCGGAGAAAATACGGTTGGAGAGATTGTTTGCGAGCCACCAGGCTAGCACATCGACGAGGTGAAAGCCTAAAAGAAAAGCTCCTAAGAGACGACCTGACCCACCTGGTTCGTCCTTGTGTACTGCCGAGTCCTTGGAGGCATTAAGGCATCGATTCCACATTTCAGAAGGTGTTGAACTGGTTGTCCCTGCTCCAACTGACCGAGCCGAATCTCCGCCGCCTGGGTATTTCACTCTTTATGAGAGTTTCTTCTACGGTTGTCTGCTCTGGTTTCCGATCCCTAGCTTGATCGTTCGCTTTCTATACAAGCATGGGTTAGCGCCGAGCCAAATTACACCTCGTGGGATGCGTCACCTAGTTGGGATTCTGGTTCGGAGCTACGAGTGTGACGTGACTGTTCGCATCTCCCACCTTCGGCAGTTTCTTGAGTTCCGAAAGATTAAGAACTCCGAACCTACTATATTTCCAACAAGAAGCAAAGGAAGATTATCGAAGGCTTCCGAAGCAAAGATGGAGATTGGGGGAACTACTTTTTCTTTGTTCCTATCAACGATGCTACGGTCGAAGCCGAAAGCATCCATTATGTAAAAACGGAGTGGGGAACCATCGGTGGGCGAGCCGTAGACTTTTCAGGAGATTTGCTAATGTTTTACTTCGTAGCGAGCTGACCACTGATTTCTCTTCTTTGTTTTTGCAGTTCGGCAGATTCTCCCCCGTTACCCAGAAGACACGCTTGCGCTTCGGCACACTCTTGCGGCTAGAAGGTGCCATTGGGAAAAACATTTTTCCCTAAAAAGAGTTGAAAAAGCCCGAGCCACTTTCGCCGGTGTTGAAGTTTCTGACAACTCGGAATCTGAATCTCCAGAGCCAAGTCCCCTAAGAAGAAGAAGTATGGGAAAAAGGTTGACCATCCGTGACAAGCAGGCCCTGAAGGAGATGAAGGAAAAAGAGGCAGCTGGCCGAGCTGATGAAATAGCTAACACAAACGAACAAACAGCCGAGCCAGTTGCCGAGATGCCTGCCCGAACCGTGACTGAAATGGAGGCACATCTTCCCTCCGAGCCGTCAGCCTTGGACGTCGAAGCCAGGGAAGTGGTTTCTGCTATTGTTCCTATTGCTAGGCCTTCTGGCTCGGTGTTTGTCCAACACAATGGCGATGGGAAGAAACGAGCTGCCTCCGAGCCTGATAAAGAAAAAAACAAAGAAAAACAAAAGAGAAAACGCCAAAGACATACCGATCCAACTCCTGCCGAGCCAAGGCCATCGTCTCTTGGACAAGAAGGATCCGCGCCGATCTGTAACGATGCCGAGGCTTCAGCGACTCTCTTCTTGCAGGTTCGCTGCTCGGGAGACAGACATGTCTCCCGGCGATTTGTACACGGACATGTCGCTCCGAGGCACCAAGGTATTTTGCAGATTCAATGTTTTACCAAGAAAAACAGCAAAAAATTTAAGCGCTGATTGTTTCTTCTTATGGCCAGTTCGTTGCCTCCATAAACAAGATCGTCGCCGCCTTCGAGCAAGACGTGCGAAAGGACAGGCGCCAAATCGAGGATGCTCAAAAGGACGTGTCTTTGCTCCGAAGCAGAGTTGCCGAGCTGGAAGGCAAACATGCTGACGAGCTGGCGACTGCTGCAGCTCGGATCGAAGCTCTCGAGAAAGATAAGGCGTTCCTTAAGGAAGAGTGGAACAAAGCCGGTGATTTGGCAATGAGGATAGACCGCTCCAAGCAGAAAAAGGCTGCTGAAATTGAATCCTTGAAGAGGTAACTCACTGCCGTAAATGCTTTGCACGAGGCAGAAGTGAAGAAGGCGCAGAAAGCAGCGAGGCGGGAGGTGTCTGAGAGATTCCAGGAGCGGCTTGCTAAGATTGAGAAGAAAATTGGCGAGCTGAGAGAAGCGAAAGAGAAGGAGCTCGATCTGGCCCAGGTTGACAGCAATCTTCAGTTGCTCGAAATTCTGCAGAGAGAGGACGCGCCTGCCCTTGACTCCGAGGTGGCGAAACTAACGGGCTGGAGAGCTGATCTGGCCGAGGCAGCTGATGAGTTCGAAAAGATTGAGGCCGAGCTGAAGAAAGATCCGACGCTTTCTCCTGTTTCTTCAGAGTCCACGGGCACTCTCTTGGGGAGCGAACCAGTGGAGAACGCGGCGGCGAAGGTTGGAGTTGCAGATTTTTCTGGCTCGAACGTTGGTACGCCTGGGATTGCTTCTCTCGCTGCTGAGAAAACTTCCGAGCCAGCTCCTCTCGAATGATCTTTTTCTCTGTTTCCTTAATTTAAACTCCTGTCTTTTATTCGGTATTGTCGAGAACATGTGCCTGGATGGCTTTATCCACTTTTTGTAGTGACCGCGTGTTTGTAAGCGTAACTCTTCGTTTGGACTTTCTGTTTATGTTTTTGCTTAAGTAATCTCTCATTTGTGCTCTGATGTGATATTGCGAACTATCTTAGTAAAAGTATGGTTGTCTTTGTATTTGATTGCTTTGTTGTCAGTTTAGGGTTTGCGGTGTTCCGACTTATGTTCCCGTTGATTTGACGATGAAACACACTTAAAATCTCATACTAACCGATAGGTGTAGTATCATGTTTCAGAGATGGCAATGACCAGTGTACCAGGAGGCGTTTACTGGGTTTTAGAGTTTACTTTGAGTTTTAAGACTTGCGAGGTTTCGACTTACGGGTCCCTCTCAAAGATAAACTTGTAAGAATATCGTTCGGGATATACCTTTCAGATATTGGATTAGGATATACCCAATCAGAATTTGTATAGCGCGCTTATACCCGTAAGAGGGTGTTGCGAACCCTATCCCATATAGAGATAGTGGTTGAAAATCCATAAAGGATGTGGTTATCCGTCTGTTGTGGCCAGCAACAGACGAGGTGACGGAATATCCGTGAAAGATGTAATGTTGTGATTCGTGTAGACTAAGTCGTACGGGTTTTGTGTTTTGAAAGAGTTTAAACTTTTCTTTGAAAAGTTTGATGTGAGGTATGGGAGTATACCTGTATACGTACCCACTCCCCCCCTTTTTTTAAGGAGGGGGACAACTGAACCCATCCGAAGATGAGCTGCCTACGTACCCTTTTCAGGGATCAAGTCGTCCCGTAGTTCATATGAAGTGATTTAGTGGTAATACCTCTTTAGGTGCATTGCGTTCCAAGACCTTGGTATCAGAATGTCAGACATGTTTGAGAGCTCGTATACTCCTGGTCGAACTACCTTGGTGATTTTGTAGGGTCCTTCCCAGTTCGCTCCTAGTTTGCCAGCATTTGTTTCGGCTGTGTTCTGAAAAACTTTGCGGAGAACCAGATCACCTTCTTTGAACTTGCGACTTCTGACGTTGGTGTTGTAATACTTAGCTGCTGCCTGTTGGTAATTTTGAATCCGAACCAGCGCTTGATCTCTTCGTTCGTTAACCAAGTCCAACTCGTCAAGCAACATGAGATGATTCAATCCTTCCTGGCCTGAAAGAAGTCTGCGGCGGACTCCAGGAAATTGAACCTCGGTTGGGATGACACATTCTGTACCGTAGACAAGAGCAAAAGGTGTTTCACCGGTGGCACGCCGCGGAGTGGTTCGGTGTGACCACAATACTCCTTCGAGTTCATCTGCCCAGCGTCCCTTCTTTGCATCAAGGCGTTTTTTTCAGGCCATCCAGGATAGCTTGTTTACTGCTTCTGCTTGCCCATTCCTTGTGGATAGCGTGGCGTGGATTTGCTAAGTCGTATCTTTCATTTTTGCAGAAAGCTTCAAACCTTGTAGAGATAAACTGTGAGCCGTTGTCTGTGACGATTTCGTATGAAACTCCATGTCGCATAAAATATTCTTCCAGACGAAATTTTCCACTTGGGCATCCTTGTGTTGGCGTAAGAATCTGCTTCTACCCATTTGAGAAGTAATCTGTCAAAACCAGCAGGAATCTCTTTTGTTTGGATCTATGCAGAGGCCTGACGATGTCCATTGACCAGCGCATGAAAGGGTAGGGCGCTGAGATTGATGAAAGCAACTCCGTAGGTTGGTGAATCATGGGGCATGTCGTTGGCATTTTTCGCACCTGGCGGAGAACTTTTCACAGTCTTTACCATAGTTGGCCAATAATAACCGTGACGCTTGATCTTGATTGCTAAAGCTCTTTCCGCCGGAGTGATTACCACGAGCCACTATGGATCTTCCATATGTTTCTTGCTTGGGTGCCTTCGACGCAAGCCATTAGTGGTCCTAAGAATCTCCACTTGAAGATTTCATCTAAGAGAACATATCGGGCAGCTTAAGCTCTGAGTTTTCTGGCTGCCCATTTGTCTAATGGTACCTCGCCGTCCATGATGTACAGGCGAATTGCTCCCATCCATTCTTTGTCGTACCCGTAGTCTTCTTTAGTTGATTGTGGATCTTCCTCCATCTC
>OVBL01000075.1:0-12788 GCA_900406555.1 Pseudoturritis turrita
GGGTAGACGTTATTTTCTCTATATGCGATCAGTAGTGTCCATATCGTAGTTAGTATTGCCGCCAACAATGAGAATGCAGCTTATGATTTCAATTTTGTTATAGAAGTATTTGATTTGTTGTTGTGTCACTTGCAAATCCAAATTATTTAATAAGATCTTATATGATCACACATATTGTGTAGTTACAATATATATATACTATTAATTGGGAAGCATTTTTAGCACTTTACCATTGAAAATCAAGTTTATTACAAAAAATGCCATTGGTTTGTTTTAGAAGAAAAAAGATTCATTAAGGGTAATTATGCCAAAATACTCTAATTTCTATCTTTGCAACCAAACACTCTCATTCATTTTTTTTCTGATATCCCTGTTGCCAAACACATTTAAGTTAAAAAATATGCGGATCCTCTTAGATCCGGTTCTTTGTCATTTTTGACCCGGTTCAAATCCATTTCAAAACACGCGGATCCTGTTAATTTTTGTTTCGCATCTTTTCTAAAAAATTAAACAATTTACTTCTCCGCCATTTATATACCAAACTTGGATATATCCAAATCTTCTAATAACATAGTCGCTTCTTTGATTTCGGAAATTTGAATTCCATTTAGCAATCCTAACAATATTAATAACTAATTCATTTAGGTATCTTACCTAACATATAAGGAACATTCATTACGATTCATAAATATATTTCAAATCATATATTTTCGAATCGGTGATTTCGAAAATTTTATTTTCTTATTAAAAATGTTATTGATCCGTTTAATTGATCATCAAGATCTTTCCAAAAATATGGAGATTTAACATAACAAAGAGATATTGTGGTTCGACATCTCTCTTACCTTATATATAGTCAAATTGTATGCAATGCAAAACTTACACCACCTCTCAATTATCTTTGCCTGCGAGTTCTACAATTCATAATGGCCGCCCCTATTATCACTAGCCTCAACTCGGTGAAACCTTTCAAAAAAACTGGTGCATCCAAGTGAATGTTCTCCATTCATGGAAACAGTATATGAAGAATACCGGAGAAACCTTGGAGGTCATCTTGTTTGATCAACAAGTAAGTCTATTTATGTGCATCATACATTATATTTGTTAAATCCTTTGTATGATGTCAAAAATATGTTCACTTATTTATTTAAATATTTTATGCATAAGGGAATAAAGATTCATGCTTCTGTGAAGAAGTCTTTGATGGCACATTTTGAACGTTTGTTGCCTGTTGGAGAATGGAGAATTGTCCAAAACTTCTTATTGACTCAAGTCGGTGGACAATATCGGCCAACTAATCATCAATACAAGATGAGCTTTCTTACATCATCTAATATTACCTGTTCTGCTTTACGGTTAGACAATTTTTTTTTGGATTTGGTTACCTATCAAGGTGTTTTGGATGGTTCTCTAAATTCGAATTTTTTGATTGGTTTGTGTCCTCTACTCTCACTTAATATTTAAGTATAACCTAATGTGACACTAATTCTAATTAATTGTTTTACTTTGAAGGCATTATGGGACAAGTGACTAATTTAGAAGACATGCAAACCACATTTGTGACAAACAAACCAACAAAAAAGCTGGAAATCGAAATCAGGGACACGGAGTAAGATATTGATTCAAATCTCTTCTATACAATTTCTTTATGTACTATGTAGTATTAACCATTTTATTTTGGTTTAGTGATGCACGTATCCCGTATACGCTTTGAAAAGATTTGTTGAACAAATATGGGAAGAGTGTTATGATAAAGCTGGTGAAATCGTTATTTGCTGGCTTAGGTTTGCTAAAATCCTTGTTTTCTGAGGTATGAGTTATTTGTTGTTGATGTTATCTGTTTATATTATTGCTTTTCTTGGTATAATCCTAACCAAATTAAATTTACTACTCGCTACATGCAGATGAGAGGTCAATAACCAATGCGTTTGATTCTTCTTCAGTGTTCATTAATCCATCTGGAATCCGTTTGATGATTTCAGGGGTTTGTAAGTAATACGATCCCTATTATATTAGGAATATTATCAAATATATTCATAATTAGTTAGTATAACTAGTGTGGTATGTCCAATGAATTTTTAGGCTGCCAATATAGATAGTAATTAATATTACACCATTAAGGTATATCATTGGTAGTGATTGTGGTGGGAGGAACAATGATTGATCCATCAACGTAGCCGACAAGGTCATATCCATCGAGAAGAGCGTGGATCTGGAGGCTCCACATAAAATAATTGGTCGAAGTGAGTTTTGTGACATTGGAGGTGTCGATATTGAAGATAGTTTGAGTGTTTGTCGTGATTGCTTCAGCAATAGCGGAAGGAGAGGGAGTGGTGGTCATGGCGGCTAAAGTGTTTTCAAAAAGAAAATGAGATTTTTAGGTTACCGAGACTCTGATACCATATAGAGAATTATTGATTAACTAATTACTATTACACCCTTAAGCTATATGTAAAATTACTATCTATAGCCATATTCTTAACTTGCAGATTGATGATCTGGAAAATGTGCCTGTGAAAATTAAAGCATGCATTGAAAAAACCTTCCAATTTGGTGTGGTCATTGAAATGCAAATTTATTTGGATCAAATGACACATTTAAAGTTCTCAAGGTAAGGTCGGGATCGTATGTTGAGATCATAACAGAGGATATTGATGACTCTGATGCAAATTTAGGTGACAACACTATGGATTCTGGTGACCATGTATGCTATTTGAGGTTTTATATTCATGTGTTCTGTTGAGAAATAAATCTATATCTTATATTTGTTGGCTACCTATTTTGCAGAGTATGATCATGATCATTGATAGTCAGGATAATCCTAAAGAATATTTGCCAGAGTTCAAGACTCCAACTTCAAAACATCAGCTTGAGGAAATTGTGGATGATAATGGACAATATTCAACAAACAAGAAGACTTGCAGGAACGTTGTCAATGTGGAGAAGATGATCAAGATTGAGAAGATTTCAATAATTGTTTTAGCTTTGGTTTGTTTTAATTTCAGAACTCTTGCAATGTTTTAGTTTCTATTCGGTTTATGATTGTATTTTTTTAGCTTCCGCTTTTCTTTAGATTTAGTATCCAAACCCGACTATCTATTTTTTAATATATTTAGTAATATATTATTAATAGTTATTAAATCAATTTTTTAACTGAAGATACTTATTCAGTAAAAAAGATTCGACTTCTTCTTCTTCAATAGAGAAATGGCGATTGCGGTTTTCTTTTTGAATTGGATCCTTTGCAAACAAATTTCCGAATCAACGTTAAGATTATACGCAAGTGGGAAGTGGATATGATTTCTCCGGGTAACAAATTCGAGTTTGGTTTGGCTGATCAACATGTCATAATTTTTCCTTACATATTTCATTTTTTCAATTTTCTCGATATAACAGTTTGTTTATTAGGATGATTTTTTCAATATGTGGGTAATTATAGGGTAACAAGATTCAAGCTACACTTAATAATGAGTTTAGTGGTACTCTTGGAAATATATTATTCCAAGATGAATGACTTGAAATAACAAAATTTAAAGTGAATCGTGCTACCGGGATAACAAGGACAACAAAAAATAAATACCACATCAAATTCTCTGAGACTACAGTGTTTACAAACATATGACCATTATCAAATGACCTGTTTTATTCGTTTACTTCATTACAAAATATTTTCAGCGGACTAAACCATCCAATATTCTCTGTTGGTAAGAATGATTCTTCTCTATATTATGTATGTGTTAGTATTTGTTGATATTATTTAATATTAACCATTTGAATCTTATACTAAATAATACAAAATTGTATATGATATAGTTATATTAGATTTGTTTGGAGCTTTCGTTAATGTTGGCGATTTTGAAGTGATTCCAGAAGATCCATATGAAACTCTTTATGGTGATATGAACAGAAGAATTCAGTTTTACCTGCGTGATATTGAGTTAGTAATTCTTAGACATAGTTTATTACATATTTATCATTTACGGTATTGGAACTATAGTTTGTTATAATATGAATTCTTCTTATGATTATGCTTAGATGCAGAGAACTAAAATGTGTAGCATATGGTGATGCTAATATTATCATTTGTGTCTTGCGTTTTTGGAAAATCGAGATTTTAAATGGTAAGTGTGACGTAATTTTTTATTATGAACATGTACATATTTGTATATTTGATAATACATTTATATATCATAATTTTTTTGCTAATAATGTAGACGGTACACGGAGAATTACTATCATACCTGGAGCATCAAGTTTTTCCTTCCATTCTCATATTAAAGAAGTAGAAGAATTTATGAGGATGTAAGTTTTAAAATGATAAAAATCTAGAAATGCTATGAGTTTCCATGAATGTATAGTTAACACATATGTATTTCTTTTGCTACTGGCCTCCTTTCAAGGATGATTTTAACGACATCCTCTGAATGATTGTAATATTATTTTTTCAACAAGTTATCTTCTTGAATAAAGCAGGCTTCTTCTTCATGTTGACCACATCTTATCTGTATCTTTTTTATTTTCTTTCGGATCTTAAAACTAATAACAGTTGTTTACGCTTAGCGTTTGTTATTTCTATTTGGTTTCTATTTTTTGAATCATTTAGCCTCTACGATATTCAATTGATTTCTTTTTTTGAATAATTTATTGTTTTGACTATAATCATAAATATATTGTCGTTACTAATTTCCTAATTCGTTGTTAGAAGCAAGAAATTAGCCTAATTGTATTTTGTTTATAACAACTCATTCCTAAATAGTAACTAATCTGAATCATAGAAATTTGGTTTTTTGTGCATCGACATAGTAAGAATACCTAATTTCTACTTCCTAGATGAGAAAGAGTAAAGAGTCCATTTGCCACAATATCAATCAAAAAGTCCATGTTCGAAAAGATCCCAAACTATTTCAACTAATAATAATTCGATTAATGGCCAGGAATGTAACAGATTTCTTCAAGAGAATATGTTTTTATTTGATATACTCTATAATTTACTATTTTTAGTATGGGTTTTACTATTTTATAATGGTTTTGCACCAAAAGAGGTAGTTTTTTCGTATATGTAGTTTTTGAAGTCTTAATAGGTTAAATCATCAAAAAGGATGCAAAATAGATCAAAATAAGTGTCAACTATGCTACAGACATTCACTCAAGTCAAAGAAACCATCCATGTCACAATATTCACAAGATATGCAATTTCACAAGTTGTACAGAACATATGCACCAGAAGTTTATCCTTCATTGGAGCATTAACCATATATGTTGGAATTGGATGAAATTTGGTGAAGAGATAGATAATTGAGTTACCTTTCTAATGGAAGTGGTTTCAAGTCATTTGGAGTTGTAGTTGAAGAGTTACACTTGATTTACTGAAGACATGGTTGTCTGGCTCGAAGGAGAAGCAAGCGTGGGAAACTGAAGGAAGGAAGGGCCTTCATTGGTCAGGGTTTTTGCCCCATGTCTCGTGCCGATTCCCTCCTGACCGGTGCCCCAACATCGGTCAAGATCCTTGTTCAGTGCTCCTGTCCAATGTTCAACAGAAAAGTAATATTTCCTTTTTGCCCAAGACAAAACCCTAGCCGGCTCAGGACTTCTCAAAGCTTATATATACTTGTTTTTAGCCCCTTTTAGAGAGCAAGAAGCCACATATTTTCACCATAAATATCAGACACAAATTTATTCATGGTTCTTCATTGATTTTGATTCTAAGAGCTTCTAAGGGAAGATCTTGCCTTGTACTTCGATATAGAGAAGATTTCTATCCTTAAACTCTTTCAGTTCAATTTATTTATGATTTTTTTTATCTACTCTTGCTGCTGCATGTTTACTATTAACATGTTTGAGTAGATTTCTTTTTAGGTTTTAGGTTTTTCATTGATTCCATGATTATGCATATTTGATATCGAAATTCTAGGGTTCATCTTATGGTTCTTCATCTAATTTGTATTTACTGCTTTTTGCTTGATTGACAATCTAGCTATTGCTTTTAGGGTAATATACTCATCGAAAGTGTTGTTAAATTATTTGAACAAATTTGGATGAGCAAAGCGTCATAACCTGCGGGAGTTGGATTATGAGCTTTGTGAACATATCGAACTTGGACTGTTAATGTATGTTTAACTACTTGATTACCTTCAGGAGTTACGTAATTTATGTTGTTTAGACATAGTTATTGGCGCTACGGGAGTGGGTCAATTGTCTATTCGTGATTTGAGTTCTAGAACGCTTCTTATTAAATCCCTAAATCGATATCTATCTTGTGTTTTCTTGTGTTTCCGCGAATTACCTAATACCTAACTTCTCTATCATTTATTTTATTGCTTTGTTTCTTTTAATTCGTTTATCATAAATCTAAAATCCAAACTATATTTTATCTTACCTTAATTCAAATCTTATAAACCTTTGATCCCTGTTTTCTCATAAACCTTTGATCCATGTTTTCTCATAAACCTTTTATACAATTCTTTTATATCTACCACGTTTCATGCCATTTTTTCTCTCACATAAATCTCTCTTTCCTTTTTCTATGGTCTTTAACTATGTTTTAATCTTTCCTTATGATTGGTTACATTACATGTTATACTTAATTCCTTTTTATATTCTTATTAAAACATGTATTTCTTTCTTATCTTATTTCCCTGTTATACTTTTTCAAATTGTAGTAAATTATATAGTTTGATTTCACTTTTCACTATATATATATTAAAATATGATTCTTTTAAATAAAAATTATCTTATTATAATCTATATAATTTATTTTAAATATTATTTATATATTTCTTATATATCTGAAGCATCTTAAAACCAATAAAAATAGTTTTTAATATAATTTTAGTTTTTTCTGAGCCTCCAAATTTAAAATATATTACATAATTAATTAAATATGTTTTATAATATTAAACATTAAACTTATTTGTACCCCATACCAAAATTCTTTCTGGATCCGATTATCTTATCTAGTATTTTGAATTTTTATTTGAAAACAAAAATTAAACTAAACCTGTGGAGATAATTAAAAAAAGACATTTAAGATTTCTCAGCGTTCCGTTCGAATTTCAACCTAATGTCCATCTCATTCATACTTAATTAAACTAATCAAGCTACAAATTTGATATTAAAACAGAGCTGTCTTTTATACCATGTTTGATGATATAGTTTCTCTTTTTGGTCTGGATTGATTCAAATCCGTTATAAGTGCCGATAAGAACGAGCATCTTATTTACTAATGAATTTTTATTTGGGGAAAAAATTAATTAAACCTGTGGAAATAATTAAAGAAAAAAACTTAAGATTTTTCAGTATTCCGTAAAAAATTCAACATAATGTCCATCTCATTTGTGCTTCAATAAACTAACCAAGCTACGAATTTGATAGCAAAACGAGCTATTTCTTTTACCATTTTTAAGGCTATAGTTTCTCCCTTTTTAGCCGGATTGGCTACAATCTTTTGTAACTGTCGATAAGTCGAACGAGTATCTTATTTAGTAATAATTTTTTAATTGGAAAAAAGGATTGCACTAATCCTGTGGAAAAAATTTAAGAAAAACTTTTAGGCTTAGTAAAAAGTTTGACTTAATGTCCATCTCTTCCAGGCTTCATTAAACTAACCAAATTACCTAAGCTGTGGATTTGATATCAAAACAAACTATATCTTTTACCATTGTCGATGCTATAATATCCTTTTTTGTCCGGATTGACTACAATCCGTTGTAATTGCCGAGTAGCCAAACGAGCATCTTATTTAGTAATGAATTTTTATTTGAAAAAATATTTGAACCAAATCTGTGGAGATAAGTAAAGCAAAAAATTTAGAAAAAAACATAAGATTTCTCGGCGTTTCATCAATTTTTTTGACCTAATGTCTATCTTTTTCAGGCTGCATTAAATTTACTAAACTATGGATTTGATAGCAAAATGAGCTATCTTTTTTACCATGTTCGATGCTATAGTTTCTCTTTCTTGTCCGGATTGACTACAATCCATTGTAACTGTAGATAAACCGAATGAGCATTTATTTAGCAATGAATTTTTATTTGGAAAAGTAACTAAATCTGTGGAGATAATTAAAGCAAAAACTTAAAATTTTCCAGCATTCCGTAATTTTTTTTGACCTAATGCACATCTCATTCATGCTTCATTAAACTAACCAAGCTACGGATTTGATAGCAAAACGAGCTATCTCTTTTATCATTTTTGATGCTATAGTTTCTCGTTTTTTTTGTGGATTGACTATAATCGGTTGTAACTGCCGATTAATCGAACGAGCAATAATGATTTTTTATTTGGAACAAAATGAACAAAACCTGTGGAGATAACTAATTAAAGAAAAAAAACTTAAGAAAAAACTTAAAAAATTCCAGCATTCTGTAAAAAGTTCGACCTCATGTCCATCTCATTCAAGCTTCATTAAACTAATTAAGCTGCAAATTTGAAAGCAAAACGAGCGATCTCTTTTACCATTGTCAATGCTATAGTTTCTTCTTTTTGTTCGGATTGACTACATTTCGTTGTTACTACCGATAAGACAAACGAACATCTTATTTAGTACTGAATTTGTATTTAGAAAAACAAATTGAAATAAATGTGTAGAGATAATTAAAGCAAAAAACTTTAAGATTTCTGAGTGTTCCGTCACAATTTCGACCTAATGCCATCTCATTGAGGTTTCATTAAACTAAGCAAGCTGTGGATTTGATAGCAAAATGAGCAAAAATGAGGGTTCATCAATTCGGTGGAGATAATTAAAACAAAAAGTATAGGAAGAAGAATCGGACCAAATCTAAAGTCTCAACACTATCTTCGATGTTAAGTGGTCGTCACGAATCACTCGCAAAACAAATTTGTAAAATGAGGACCAAATTTAAAGTCTTAAGCGGAACCCACTGTCAAAGATCAATTTTTTTACATATTCGTAGATCCTACGAGAATCCACGCGATTAAGGGGATTTGATGTTTGGTGTCTGGTACTGCAATAGATCCATACCGATTTTGAGAAATTACAGAGTCGAAAAAGATGATTTCGGTATCGATTTGCTTTCTCTCACTTGTAAGATTTCGAATGAGGACAAAAAAAACCCTAATTTTCGTCAGATTGTCGAAGCTCATAGGCTTGAGACAAGAAAGATGATTGTTTGATTCTTCTGACAAAGTGTTATTGTCGTGTGGTGAGAGATGAGTTGTAAGTGGATGAGCCAATCTTACTTTTTGACTATGTGTCACTTTCACGCCGTTTCATAGGTACGGCACATATGGAAAACGTTATCTATATGTCACAGCCACCACAAAGTCGGGACCTTTCAACTCTATATATATAGAAGAAACTTATCCTCTGGAGCGTCATAGCCATTCGATTTTATCACAAAGACACATCTCTTCCTTTCGAGATTCACCACATTTCTCAGACAATGGATTCAAGCTATCAACCAGACAGATTATCGGCTCTACCTGACGAACTTCTGGTCATAATCATCTCTTCCTTGTACTTCAAGGAATGTGTCCAAACCAGTGTCCTGTCAAAGCGCTGGAGGTATCTCTGTCGCGAGACCAGGAACATTGCTTTTAAGGAATCTGAGTACGTGGCTGACGGAGACTGGATAGTGACTAGGTTTTCGTTTGTTCATTACATGCATCAATGGGTCTCTAGATTCCATGGTCAATTCATCGAAAGCTTCGAGATTTCTATCTGCATTCCGTTGGGGTTCGTGGCGGAGATCGAGTCACTGATCGAATTCGCCGTATCCAGAAAAGTCAAGAAACTAGTTCTTGATTTCTCGCACCCTGCTTGGAGAACCAGTAACCATGCATCAATGATTGACGTTATTGTTCAATTGCCCGCATGCGTCTACAATCTAACAACCCTCGAGTCATTGAAGATTTACGCGTGCAGGTTTGACCTTTCGAGATTCGCAAACCCGCGGATCTTGAGAAGCCTCACTATCGGTTGGGTTAAACTCGAAAAGGTCGAATCTTTGATCTCAAAGTCTTTTACGCTCGAGAGTCTAAGTTTCAATTTCTGCTGGGGACTTGATATCATGAATATAGCCGGGCAAATGAGAGAATTTGTTTTCCAGAACTGCGACTTCCCTTACATGACTTGTTCCTTTGACCTGCCTAGTGTAGATATCTTCAAATACTCAGGAGATATTCTTTGCCTTGAATTCGACAGAATGAATAAGATCATTAAAGAAGTATACTTGGATTTTGCGGTAGAGGGTGAATATGATGAACCAGACCACTCAACCATAGCAGAGGGAGAAATTATTTGCGGTTTCCTCAACGGTCTTCGATCTGCTAGGACCTTAACGGTCTGCCCTTATCTCCTTCAGGTATATATCCTTGATTCTTAACATAGTTTATCACATTTTCACTAGGATTAGGTCAATCATTATAATTAAGTTCCTTTAAGGCTTGGGAATTTTCAAAATTCTTCGCGATATGGTAGTAATTGCTGTCTAGTGAAGAGAAAAAATGTGGAAGATATTGTAAAAACAGATTAGATGTTAACTAGCAGTTTGAAATTATTAGATTAACTGTGGTTTAATTGTTAGATAGTTCCATTAGGGGACAATATTTCTTTCCTAAGCTGTAATTAAGTCAAAGATGACGGTATGATACTAATAGTGACCTAAGTGAATAAAGAACATGTTGACTACGTAGTTCGAATATGTAAATTTCTAATCCAATACCTTAAAGCTATTATGTTAAATTGTTGTATATCTAGATTTTTAGAATGTAATTGTGATAGTAACATGTGTGTTTTTATTCTTAATTATGCAAGGTGATTCAAGAAGCTAAACATCCGATCCATTATCTTCGTCCGGTGAAAACACAGCATTTGGTGCTGAGAACGAGAATGCATCCAAAGGAGTTTGAAGGAATTAGGCTCCTTCTCAATAATTCCCCGGACTTGAAAAAACTCACTTTTGATATTCTTCCTCCAAGCCCTTTCACGGTAATTTGATATATCTATAACCTCAAAATATAGACAATATATGGATCCTTTTTTATTACTATTAGGGCTTATGATTTTCATTTGATATTTTGCAGAGGTCTTTGACATATGCTGGCATCGATCCAGGAACATATTGGCTTCAAAACATAACATATAAGTGTATGAGGAAGACACTTAAGGTTGTGGTGGTTAAGAACTTTGGTGGTGGCTCCAACGAGTTAAATGTGCTGAAGTATTTGATTCGGTCCGGTCGTGCGCATGGATCTTGTCTTGGGGTTGGGGCTGCGTTGGAAAGAGTTGACCTTTACGTGGGTAATGGGTTGGAGGAAGGTCAAAGGATGTTGGCACGTGCCGGAGCTGAGATGTTGCAGAGAACTTCGAAGCGTGTGCAAGTTCTTGTGCACAACCCTTGAAAAGTTGGCCTTTTCAAGATTTTTCTCTAGTGGGTTTGGTTTGTCCCATTTAGTGATGTTTTCGAGTTTGTTTTATGGATTTTAAGGAAGGGTTCTTCCGTATCTTGGTTTGTTTGATTTTGTTTAATAAGAGCCTCGGAATAATGCTCGGAATAATGAGGACTTGGTCATGTATGTGAACCAAAGATGATAATAATGTTGCGAGTAATGTCAGATACAATTTAATCTCGTTTGGTTTCATTTAAATTAAAGTATTTAGTTTTTTTCTTTTTCCTGCTTGATTTCATTTTAGTGTATATTCTCTTTGGTACCAAGTGGGTGATGGTCTTGAGAATGAATACTCATCATCATTAGTTCATGAATGATTTACGTTTTAAACCCGATATTATTAACGGTTGGATCCGGATATCGGTGAATGTTATGAGCTGAAAATTCGAAAATTCCACGGTTTACTAAAGATAAAACTCACTTTGGGTCTGTTTAACACAAGGATCGTGTGCAAGGAACATGTAATTATAAAATTTCACTTCAATTTATAGTTTTTTGTTTATCACTCATTTTCCATCGTTTGTCTTTCCGTGCGTCTTTAGCATTATTAAATTGATATATGTGCACATGTTTATGTATAATGAAAAATGTTTCTTTAAATTGATATAATGCATTTTCGGATGAATATAGTGTTGTTCAAATATAAAGGTAAGATTTATATTACGTGGGTAGACGTTATTTTCTCTATATGCGATCAGTAGTGTCCATATCGTAGTTAGTATTGCCGCCAACAATGAGAATGCAGCTTATGATTTCAATTTTGTTATAGAAGTATTTGATTTGTTGTTGTGTCACTTGCAAATCCAAATTATTTAATAAGATCTTATATGATCACACATATTGTGTAGTTACAATATATATATACTATTAATTGGGAAGCATTTTTAGCACTTTACCATTGAAAATCAAGTTTAGTACAAAAAATGCCATTGGTTTGTTTTAGAAGAAAAAAGATTCATTAAGGGTAATTATGCCAAAATACTCTAATTTCTATCTTTGCAACCAAACACTCTCATTCATTTTTTTTCTGATATCCCTGTTGCCAAACACATTTAAGTTAAAAAATATGCGGATCCTCTTAGATCCGGTTCTTTGTCATTTTTGACCCGGTTCAAATCCATTTCAAAACACGCGGATCCTGTTAATTTTTGTTTCGCATCTTTTCTAAAAAATTAAACAATTTACTTCTCCGCCATTTATATACCAAACTTGGATATATCCAAATCTTCTAATAACATAGTCGCTTCTTTGATTTCGGAAATTTGAATTCCATTTAGCAATCCTAACAATATTAATAACTAATTCATTTAGGTATCTTACCTAACATATAAGGAACATTCATTACGATTCATAAATATATTTCAAATCATATATTTTCG
>OVBL01000076.1:5000-7500 GCA_900406555.1 Pseudoturritis turrita
TATTTTATTATAATAATAAAGTTTTTTAAATACTTAGTACTAATTTATGTTTTTATTAAAAAAAAATTAAATAAACAATAAAAATTTATAAAAATTGTTTATAATTATTATTAAATTAATAAAATATATATGTATTAATAATTTATAAAGTTTTTTTTATATTTTTAAAGATTTTTTATGATTTAGTACAAAAAGATTATTTTGGACTTTGAAATTTTTTTTTTTACAAATAATATTATGTGAATAGTTCACATAAAATTTATGTGAACTATTCACATAATATAAAAAACTTATAATTAATAATTTTTAAATAATAAATATATGTTTATTTATATATTTTATATATTATTTATTATTAATTAAACAATAAATAATAATATTTATATTTTATTATAATAATAAAGTTTTTTAAATACTTAGTACTAATTTATGTTTTTATTAAAAAAAAATTAAATAAACAATAAAAATTTATAAAAATTGTTTATAATTATTATTAAATTAATAAAATATATATGTATTAATAATTTATAAAGTTTTTTTATATTTTTAAAGATTTTTTATGATTTAGTACAAAAAGATTATTTGGACTTTGAAATTTTTTCTTTTACCTATAATGAATATATATATGTATATAAGTTTTATATTATAATTTATGTTAATTAATAAATTTTTAATAATAAATATATGTTTATTTATATATTTTATATATTATTTATTATTAATTAAACAATAAATAATAATATTTATATTTTATTATAATAATAAAGTTTTTTAAATACTTAGTACTAATTTATGTTTTTATTAAAAAAAATTAAATAAACAATAAAAATTTATAAAAATTGTTTATAATTATTATTAAATTAATAAAATATATATGTATTAATAATTTATAAAGTTTTTTTTATATTTTTAAAGATTTTTTATGATTTAGTACAAAAAGAACATTTTGTACTAAATCAATAAAAATTGTTAAAAATAAATAAAATATATTATAAATAATTAATTAATACATTAAATAATAATATTATATTATTTATTAATAATTATTATTAATATTTATTGTTTATTTAATTTTTTTTAATAAAAAATATTAATTAGTACTAAGTAATTAAAAAATTTTAATATTTAATAAATTGTTAATTTTTGTCATTTATTGTTAATAAAATTATTAAAAATTTATAAATTATATTATATTGTTAATAAAATTAATAAATAATATAACGTGATAGATTTATGTATGTTTCAACAACAAAAAGGGGCCTATTTAACATAGGAATCAAATGAAACGCAGTAGACCATTAAGTTTTTGCTTTCGGTATTTATATGGCGGTATGCATAGAGCACTGCGATATGGACAATATACATATTTTATGGTAACTTTTCACATAATATATATAAATATACATAAATATACATTTTGTAACTTATTTTTGAGTTACTATATATATTTTTTTATGTTTATTATATTTTATATATATATTTATATGTTTTATAGACAATATACATATTTTATGGTAACTTTTCATATAATATATATGAATATATATAAATATACATATATTGTAATGTCATTACGATAAATATAAAATACAACATTATCACGGGTCGTTTAAATGGCTCTTTATGTGATAAACATCATAGATGAAATATAAAAATAAAAAAAGTTACAGAGCATTTACTCACTTTTACTATATATATATATGTAAAAATATAAAAAAGATGATTTGAAAAAAAAAAAAAAAAAAAAATTTGTTTGGCTGTCATATGTCCATATATGTATATATATAAATATTTTAATATATAAATATATGGTAATAATTATGATAGTTTATTTTATATTTATTAGTTTTAAGCATAAATATAATGGCTATTAATAATTTTTACCATATTTATTTTATATATACATAAAAATATGACAATTAAATTTTTTTGTTTGAAAAAAAGTATATATTTATATATTTATTTTATACATAAATATATATAAGAGTATTAACTTTTTTCCTTAGTACAAAAAGTCAAGGGGCAAAGAAAAAGAATGACAGTATAAGTTTTATTAGAACAAAATTAATTTCGACTTAGTACAAAAAGTTTTTTAGCAACAAAAAAACTTTATACTTAGTACAAAAAGTTTTTTTTTTTTTAATGGTTTTTTATACGAATTAGATCAATATCTATATTACTTTATATTTAGTACGAAAAAATTTTTTAACTAATTTATACGTATTGCTTATACTTAGTACAAAAGTTTTTTTTATATTTTATAGTAACTAAATTTATACGTATTGCTTTTATACTTAGTACAAAAAGTTTTTTTTATATTTTATAGTAACTAAATTTATATATTGCTTTTATACTTAGTACAAAAAGTTTTTTTTTTTTTATATGGTAACTAAATTTATACGTATTGCTTTTATACTTAGTACAAAAGTTTTTTTTTTTTTTATGGTAACTAGATTATACGTATTGCTTTTATACTTAGTACAAAAAAAAATAATTTTTT
>OVBL01000076.1:17500-20000 GCA_900406555.1 Pseudoturritis turrita
TTTATTTATATATTTTATATATTATTTATTATTAATTAAACAATAAATAATAATATTTATATTTTTATTATAATAATAAAGTTTTTTAAATACTTAGTACTAATTTATGTTTTTATTAAAAAAAAATTAAATAAAAAATAAAAATTTATAAAAATTGTTTATAATTATTATTAAATTAATAAAATATATATGTATTAATAATTTATAAAGTTTTTTTTATATTTTTAAAGATTTTTTATGATTTAGTACAAAAAGATTATTTTGGACTTTGAAATTTTTTTTTTTACAAATAATATTATGTGAATAGTTCACATAAAATTTTATGTGAACTATTCACATAATATAAAAAACTTATAATTAATAATTTTTAAATAATAAATATATGTTTATTTATATATTTTATATATTATTTATTATTAATTAAACAATAAATAATAATATTTATATTTTTATTATAATAATAAAGTTTTTTAAATACTTAGTACTAATTTATGTTTTTATTAAAAAAAAATTAAATAAACAATAAAAATTTATAAAAATTGTTTATAATTATTATTAAATTAATAAAATATATATGTATTAATAATTTATAAAGTTTTTTTTATATTTTTAAAGATTTTTTATGATTTAGTACAAAAAGATTATTTTGGACTTTGAAATTTTTTCTTTTACCTATAATGAATATATATATGTATATAAGTTTTATATTATAATTTATGTTAATTAATAAATTTTTAATAATAAATATATGTTTATTTATATATTTTATATATTATTTATTATTAATTAAACAATAAATAATAATATTTATATTTTTATTATAATAATAAAGTTTTTTAAATACTTAGTACTAATTTATGTTTTTATTAAAAAAAAATTAAATAAACAATAAAAATTTATAAAAATTGTTTATAATTATTATTAAATTAATAAAATATATATGTATTAATAATTTATAAAGTTTTTTTTCATATTTTTAAAGATTTTTTATGATTTAGTACAAAAAGAACATTTTGTACTAAATCAATAAAAATTGTTAAAAATGAATAAAATATATTATAAATAATTAATTAATACATTAAATAATAATATTATATTATTTATTAATAATTATTATTAATATTTATTGTTTATTTAATTTTTTTTAATAAAAAATATTAATTAGTACTAAGTAATTAAAAAATTTTAATATTTAATAAATTGTTAATTTTTGTCATTTATTGTTAATAAAATTATTAAAAATTTATAAATTTATATTATATTGTTAATAAAATTAATAAATAATATAACGTGATAGATTTATGTATGTTTCAACAACAAAAAGGGGCCTATTTAACATAGGAATCAAATGAAACGCAGTAGACCATTAAGTTTTTGCTTTCGGTATTTATATGGCGGTATGCATAGAGCACTGCGATATGGACAATATACATATTTTATGGTAACTTTTCACATAATATATATAAATATACATAAATATACATTTTGTAACTTATTTTTGAGTTACTATATATATTTTTTTATGTTTATTATATTTTATATATATATTTATATGTTTTATAGACAATATACATATTTTATGGTAACTTTTCATATAATATATATGAATATACATAAATATACATATATTGTAATGTCATTACGATAAATATAAAATACAACATTATCACGGGTCGTTTAAATGGCTCTTTATGTGATAAACATCATAGATGAAATATAAAAATAAAAAAAGTTACAGAGCATTTACTCACTTTTACTATATATATATATGTAAAAAATATAAAAAAGATGATTTGAAAAAAAAAAAAAAAAAAAAAATTTGTTTGGCTGTCATATGTCCATATATGTATATATATAAATATTTTAATATATAAATATATGGTAATAATTATGATAGTTTATTTTATATTTATTAGTTTTAAGCATAAATATAATGGCTATTAATAATTTTTACCATATTTATTTTATATATACATAAAAATATGACAATTAAATTTTTTTGTTTGAAAAAAAGTATATATTTATATATTTATTTTATACATAAATATATATAAGAGTATTAACTTTTTTCCTTAGTACAAAAAGTCAAGGGGCAAAGAAAAAGAATGACAGTATAAGTTTTATTAGAACAAAATTAATTTTCGACTTAGTACAAAAAGTTTTTTTAGCAACAAAAAAACTTTATACTTAGTACAAAAAGTTTTTTTTTTTTTTAATGGTTTTTTATACGAATTAGATCAACTATCTATATTACTTTTTATATTTAGTAGCGAAAAAATTTTTTTATGGTAACTAAATTTATACGTATTGCTTTAATACTTAGTACAAAAAGTTTTTTTTATATTTTATAGTAACTAAATTTATACGTATTGCTTTTATACTTAGTACAAAAAGATTTTTTTTTATATTTTTATAGTAACTAAATTTATTACATATTTGCTTTTATACTTAGTACAAAAAGTTTTTTTTTTTTTTTATATGGTAACTAAATTTATACGTA
>OVBL01000077.1:0-11091 GCA_900406555.1 Pseudoturritis turrita
CCGATCTTGCCATTGATGGCTGCAGAGTATGGCCGTATACGAGTGCATGATGTGATGTGAGTTGATATTGCTTTGACTCTTAACATTTTTAATGGAACCGTGAAAAGTAAGTTTCATTTTTACTATATATTCACAATCGTAAATGTTTTTGAGACAATAAAATACTAGTGGTTTTTGGGAAGTTTAATATAAGGTTAGGATAAATGCAGAGACAAAGCAGTACTACGCGTAGAGAATTAGCAGCGTCTGTTCGTACTCTGCAGTAGGGAAGTTTGAAATATTTTCCTATAACTTATCTAAAATATTATTTCGGAATAACGGTAATTATACGTTATTGTTTGTTTTACCAATTAAATGCAGAGTAAGTAAATGCATGACACTGGGCATTCTAACAAACGGTTGTTAATGTTATGGTACATTCAGCTATGATCTGCGTAAAATGTGCCGTAATCTGCTTTACACCATATTTGCATAACATTTGCAGTGAACATAAAAGAATACGCAAAATAAAAATAGAGGTCTGTTCTTCTTCTTCTGTCGTAGGCAGAGTAAGAGCAAAGTAAATACTAACATTATTTAATAAGCAGATTATAAATAGAGAAAGAGCAGAGAAAGAGCAGAGAAAGCGCAGAGAAAGCGCAGTATATTAGTTTCTCGTACTCTGCTGTGGTGAAGTTTGAAATATTATACTATAACTTTTCGAAATATCTCCAATGACCAATTCAATAAGTTTATTGAGTTGCGTCTAAAAAGTTATTTTTAAAAGTAGTACTACGTCGAATCAAAAGTTATTGTCGTATCAATTAAAGAAGTCCGCTCTTCCTCTGCTAGAGTGTCCATCAATATGGGCCCATAATAAAGAATCGTAGAAACTAGCAAATAAGTCCCTTTTACCAATTAAATGCAGAGTAAGTTAATGCATGACACTGCGCATTCTAACAATTACGGCAATGCCTTGTTTCTCGTATTGCATCATGCGATTATCGACACGTGGCGCTTCGCGAACCAAACTTGTGATGTGATATTGCTTTGACTCTTTAACATTTTTTGGAACCGTAAAAAGTCAGTTTTGATTATTTACCGTTCTTCAATCCAATCGTTTCTTCAAAACTTCTCAGGCTCCAACACTTTTCTCCAAACATTTCAGGCTCAAAACTTTTCTTCCAAACTTTTCTCTAAAACTTACAGTCTAAAGAAATGGCTCATTTAGATATGGTTCTAGACTTGTCACTCATGAAGAATGGTGGAAGAATCTTGGTTCAAGTCGTAAGAGAATTTGGAGAGCACTATGCACGCTTTCAACCTGAAAGACACTTGCTTCTCGCTGATTATCACGCCGTAAGAAATGCATGCTTTGATGTCCTTATGTGGTCTCTTAGGAATACATGATTTTGTTTAATTTTTAGAGGAATAGATACAATCCTTGGTTTTATGGTTTAGGGTGTTCGGATCTCTGCAACCATTCGAAATCATCTGTTGTCAAAGTTTGAAGACGTGGCTGAAGGGGAATGGTATTTGATTAGGGATTTTGAAGTGACGACGAGGCCGGGTCAGTGGAAACTAACACACCATGAGTTCCATATCTTCTTCCATGAAGAATCGATCATTAAAAAGGTAGCACGAATCTGTGGTAATCATATGGTGTCGTTATCTCCATTTCGCAGAGTTCTAAACGGCTCATTGCATAAGAAGATTAGTGTTGGTAAGTATTGATGGAATATTAGTTGTTTGATTTTCCATTTCACGTCAGATTTCTTAATCTATATTCATGTTGCTATATAACACAGTTGATTTGCTTGGTGCTATTGTGAAAGTCAAGAAATTAGAAATTTATCAAGGCTTCACAGATGACGTTTACGTTGTCCCTGGTCACAAAGTTCTACACTTCACATTGAGGAATTTCAGGTAAGTTAATTATGTTTATAGTTTAGGATGTCTTTTGAGAACGAAGTACTATAAATTCGTCTTTGTGAGCTGCAGCGGCGAAAATATCAACTGTATTGCGAAGGGAACATTTGCTGATGAATTTGAGTACTTCTGGCGACTTCAGCCAATTGGGAAGGTCATATTCTGCGTGCTACGAAATTGGAATATGGACTATTTTGGAGGTAGTGTTACTACTTCATTCAACCATAGAGAACTATTGCAACATATATGAGTAGGTGACTCTTTGGCATTGCAGGTGAGATACGTGTCTCGGCTCTCTACCCATTCTCTGAACTCCTCATAAATCCAGCAATTCCTGCCGTTGAAGAAGCAATCCAGCAACTAAGGGTTGTTAAGACCGGTGGTTTCTCAATGGTTGAAGATGCATACATTGATGACCCTATTCGTCGTACCAATACCACCTAGAATAAACCTCGTCAACTGTGTTGTTTAATGTTATTGCACTCGATCTTTTGAGACTCGGAGTAACACTTTTGTATGTCTCGTTATAATAGCTCAGTAATTTATGTATACTTTTATTTTGTTTAGTTAGACCTTTGTGGATGAAAACAAGTTGAGAAGATGCAGTTTATGCGCAGTGTTAGCGATAGATGCAGCCTAAATGCAGAGTCCGCCCATCATCTCTTTCAGATGCAGAGTACAAGCAGATACTGCGCCTTCGCTCAAAATAACCAATAACCGAATTGATCCGCGAGTTCAAAATGAAACACTTATAGCAAACCAGTCTTCAGAAGATAATAAAGCAAACATAGAAAAGACACTAAAGAACACACAGATGCAGCCTAAATGCAGAGTCCGCCCATCATCTGCTCTCAGATGCAGAGTACAAGCAGATACTGCCTTCGCTCAAAATAACCAATAACCGAATTGATCCGCGAGTTCAAAATGAAACACTTATAGCAAACCAGTCTTCAGAAGATACTAAAGCAAACATAGAAAAGATACTAAAGAACACAGGTGAGACAGCTCCTTTCTTTGCCTCCACCACCTCACTCTGATCCCATGGCATACTTCTCCGTCCAGCTTCGCGCAGTTGACTCGAACCTGGATTTGTCAGTCTTGTAAATATGGGCTACCTCCGGCAGAAAAGGATCATCTAGGATTGGGTCAGTCATCAGCGCGCAAATTGACATCAAAACCTAATTCCATAACAAAAATCCATCCCATTAACACACATGTTTGGCTGAAGTATTTTTTCGACAAAACTTTGTTAAATCTGAAAAAATTCCAAACCTGGGACATGGTTAAAGCAGGAGACCATTTTTCCCTCAAGATATCATAGTCAATCGCTCCTTTTGCGTTGATGTTTGGGTGGTAAATCTTTGTTTTGAAAGCCACCTGCATGCAAAGACAAAGAGAATATCAATTAAAAGCAAGATGAAAAGCAAGATGATCAAGAGTGAAGTTTCATCCTGCAACAAATAACAATTAACTGAAAAAGCAAAAAGCAAACCATTGGCGCCTTTATCGGATAATCCGGAGGAAAATGGATGGTAAGCAAGAAAATCCCTCCGGCATAGGGACTGTCGAAGGGTCCATTGATAGCTGCTTCCCATTCGTAAACACAATCACCAACGGGACCTAAAACATATAAGACTCAACTCAGACATTTAATCTAAATAATACTACATCCGTAAAGTTCCTATTATCATCCGTAAATAATACTACCTCTAACTGCATAAAAGACTTGGGAGTTCTAGATTTTATACCTACCCTGATGAACTGTGTAGGAACATCCTTCTGGATCCGATTAAGTTCCATTTTAATTCCCTTACACTATAACCCATGGTCACAAACTTGGTAAGAGAGACGAAGATGATGAATGTTGCGTCTTTGGTAAACAAATAGATGTAGAGACAAACAGACACGACTTTCTCCTATATGAACACGAAGCGTTACTCTAGGGTTTTGGCAGACTAGGGAATGTGTTTTCAACTACTGCAATAAACATGTTCATTGATGTATACTTTTTAAATGAGTTGTCATTCATCTCCTCATGTGTAAAAAAATGACTTGTCCTTTATTCTTATGGGTGTTCGCGCCATTTATTGCGCGGCAAATTTACGCGCTTTCTCTGCCATTTCTTATTAAATTGAGTTGTCTTTTCCAAGGCAGAGTATCTTATGTTATGATAGTTGACCGGTTGCACAGTAATCATCCCTGTAAATTGAGTTTTATTTTCCAAGACAATTTAAAGGAAGATCGACCCCTTTCATATCTTTTATCTATAAAAATAGTAGATTGTTTACGAACAGAGTGCCTGTTAATTATTTTCAAAATCCAAATACCGCATCACATCGTAGGTTAACATGCAAATACCAGAGCTCCCTTCGGACATTATCTCTGTCATTGCACGAAAACTTGGCCGCCTCACCTTGTGGAGAGTCGGACACATCCTCCGAATAGGGCGGATCGGTAGAGATGTAGTGTACAGTGATGAAGTCCTCAAGGAACTTAATATCCACGATCTATGTGAAGACACAGATAAAATTCTCCTAGACGGGGCGAATCGCAGCTTTTTTGTAAGATGCTTAAACGCCGGAAACCCAACTGCTATTTATTATGAGGCTGCAAGACTCGTGACCGCAGAACAAGACATCAGCGCAGCCATGGAGCTTTTGGACGGCTTGTCCCTTTCAGTGCTAACGCAACTTATCTCTGTGGAATGCTGTGTGTATGTGCTGGACGTACGAAAAAGGCTGCACAACTTCTCAAATTATGTGTCGACGTACACGCTGAAGGTGATTTTGATAAACTCACCAGGCTTGGGGAGGAGGTTCTGGATGCGGTTGTAGCTTTCTATCCACCCATGAACCATTCTTTTGCATCAACGTGGCAATACCCTGACTGTCCAGATTTGCCTTTTCCAAATTGTGCCACTGAGCACGAATATCAACCTGGATGCGAAAACTGCTACCTGTATTGGTTCGCAAGACAGCTTTGCCGCATTATAGGAGATTTGAACTATTTCTTCTAATTTTATTTGTTTCTGTATTTATAAATCCTTGAAAAGTTATGATTCCGTAATTCAAGATGTGGATTTTAATTGAATAACATGTTTTACCCTCGGATTTGTTGAGCATATATATTTTTGAATGAAACTAAAAGTAAAATCTATAGTAGAGCACAGGAAGATTAATAGCAGATTACTGGATGATTCATGCAGATATCAGACGCAGACTTCGCGATACTTGATGCAGATGCAGACTCTGCGATAACAGATGCAGACTCTGATACCAGATGCACACTCTGCGATACCGACTATTTTATGATACCCACATCAAACTAAAACTAACATAAAACAACGGAGCACCATAAATAAGGACAAATAAATAAAGTTATAAACCAAGATTTGTTTCCTTGTTTAAATAAACTTGAAGCCAGAGTGAAGCCAGAGTAAAGCCAGAGTGAAGCCAGAGTCAAGCCAGAGTCAAGAAAATGGGCATGTTTTTCGATTGTGTCCTGCATTATGGCATTTTGAGCACCTGTGATGAATTTTTGGGCTACTCTGGAAAAGACTCTTTTTCATCTGTGGGGGTGGAGTACTCTGCCAAAGTTTAGCTTTCTTATTTGGTGTTTGAGTAGTCGGAGAATTACGAGATCGTTTCCTTCTCACCTTTGGGGATGGAGTAGTGGGTGAAATATTATCGCTGAATGGAGTACTCTGCATCGTTTTCTTCGTAACGGATGGAGTCCTCTGCTTCGTTTGATTCGTTGTGGATTGAGTCCTCTGCTTCGTTTTTTGCTTTGTGGATGGAGTACTCTGCGAAGGTTCTGTTTTTTTTTTTTCCATTGATTACGCTTGAACCGCTTAGCCTTTTCAATAGCAGAAAGGTATCTCTTTGCCTTCGGTCTACCGGAAGGTACTCTTATGACTGGTGGCAGACATTGTTCACTAATTACGTGTGGTGGTAGAATCAAATCTTCGTCTACAGGTTTTATAGGTTCTGAGTACGTTGAATACAAGTAGCCCTTTGTGAAATGATCATCCACCAGGGTAGCTTCATCAGTTTTCCGACTTAATGCTGCTTTAATCGCGTGCTCGCAGGGAATCTTCTCGACATCATATTGTTTACAAGTACAAAGTCTCTGCAATCATAAATTTCATAAATTTTAAAAAGGAATCGAACTCAGAGCAGATAAACAAGGCAAACGTTTCCTGAGACTGGCAGACTTGCTCAGGATACGTTTCCTGAAACTGGCAGTGATAAATAGCAAAAAAAAACTTACATACCTTCTGTAGATCAACCACACAATCATAATCTCCACCTGTAACATGGCTACAATTTGAATCAGTATGATGAACATTTAAAATTTCCAAGCTACCGTGTCTTTCATGCAGTAACTTTTCAACGTTTGGGGGGAAATTTGTTTTTAATGAGGCAGCTTTGTCTCGCCTTTCCACAAACCACCTTGACAACAACTTTCTAATAGCCTCCACGAAATGTTTAACAGGAAATGATCTGTCTTCCTTAAGCGCGGCATTAATGGATTCTGCAATGTTGCTCGTCATTATACCAAATCTATCTCCTGGAAAATGTGCACAAGCCCATAATCGAAATTCCGCCTCTTCCAAGTAAACTGCTAATTCACTATTCTGACGACGAATCACACCAAACAATTTTTCAAAATCTACCAGTCGATATGCATATGCAGCACGACACACCAAACTGAGCATTGCGTTCTTTTTGAACTTTAAGATGAGGTTATTTTTGAGGTGATAGTAACATACTCCCCTATCAGCTGCGGGGAAAACCTTCTCAATGGCCTTTGCGATTGATGGATGACGGTCAGAAATAATGGCCAAATTTTTATCATCAAGTATCACACCACGCAAATGTGTAAAAAACCATTCCCATGAAGCATCATTCTCTGAGTCTACAATCCCAAAAGCTATAGGAAATATACTCGAATCTGCATCTTGACCTGCAGCTACCAGCATAACACCTCTGTACTTTCCAGTTAGATGTGCTCCATCTACCACAACAACCCTCCTCAAGAACTCAAATCCTTTGATGGAAGCACCAAAAGCAATGAACAAATACTTAAACCTTTGTTGAGCATCACGTTCAAGCTTTGTAATCGTACCTGGATTGGCCTGCTCTATTTTGTATAGATAGGAAGGTAAGTCCTGGTAACCCCTCTCAAAAGTGCCTCTGACCAGCTCTCGTGCATATGCCAACGCTTTATGCGCCTTCGTATAGTCTATGTCAAGACAATGTAGTGACTTAATACAGTTCATTACATGCTTAGGCGTGATTCCTTTAAGATCATTACCACCACTAAACCTATCAACATACATCTTTCCAATAAATTTTGCATTAGCCTGTCGTTGACGAGAATACCTACAGACAGCAGAGCATGTATGAGCTTCTTTATATATCCGAACGAGAAATTCTGGAGATTCAGATGAAACTGACAGAGTCGACGCACGAATCCTCCAAGAATTTCTCTTCCTCGACGTGGCGATTTTGAAATCAAACTTCTCGATGACTGCAATCTTGCGTAATTGCATAATTAATGCTTCCTTGTCATCAAATATTTCGCCAACCTTAATGGATCCAGATTTCTTCATTGGTAATGGCTTCGTAGGCGTCTCATCGAATATATCGCAGAATAAAGGCGGCATCTGCTGTTTCTTCGCATACTGTCGGCAGTCTCTGCTGTTGTTCGGTGGTGGCATCATATGCTCGTCTTTAACATTACCAACATCATCAAAATCACACCACCATCCTCTTTGACATCACAAGCTTCATCTTTACCCGCAGCTTCTGCTTTAATTCCATCGTTTCTTTTCCATGACACGCAAAGCCGGATAACCTCTTTTTCCGCCATTGTGATCAAGTTTGCAAGTTGCCTATCGTTATTCAAGAAGATAGGAGGTGTGTCGCTAGGCATTTTCTCCATGATATGTGTAGGCAACTTATAAGAAATCTCGACTGCATTCATCTGCGTTTCCAAGTTGTAATCTTCACAAACAATGCGGAGAAATTCCTCATACTTGATTTGGTCTTCAACCGCAAACAACTTGCTTCCTTTGCTTGAATCAACGTCGAAATCCCAACCCATTTTTACCTTCCATTGTCCAAAAACAGTCAACAAATGCAACATTATCTGCAAAAAAGAGAATGTTCAAAAGATCTGCAACACACTATCTTAGAAGATTTTTCGCAGAGCTCTACACTTTGGCAGGGTCTTTTAGAAATAGCTCTGCCAAAGACGTACTAGAGCTCTAGACGCAGTTTAGAAGATGGTGGTTTAGATAACTAGTGTAATGTTTTGAAGTGTTACCTGTGTTCGTTCTTCCGAAAATATGCTCGCCTTCAACCCTAGAATATCTTTAGATGTAAACGAAGATCGTCTTTCCGAAGAATGTACGTACTTTCGTTCAAATCGAAGTCTGTAAACAATCTTATACTCGGATTTCGCTTCCGTCTCTTTGAAAATATGAAATCTCCCTTTGAGGGTGAAATCGAAATAGTAGATCTAGGTTAAAGGTGGAGAGGTTGAAAAGGTTTATAGCAAACTCAAAAAAAGTAAGAAGTAATGGCATTCTTGTTATTATTGTGAAAAGAGGAGTACTTCAAAATCCGACCGTTTATACAATTTAGTTACGTTGCAAATGTCAAGCCATGCCCTGCGAACAGTATGCTACAGTCGTCGAGCAATATCTGCCTTATGTCTACAAAAAAGCACACACAACATCTGCTTTAAGTCTACAAAAAAAACACACAATATCTGCCTTAAGGCTACCACAACTGACACACTATATGCCTTAAGGCTACACAGTTAGCAGAGGTTAAGAAGAGTCTGTCCAGCCTTAGCCTTAAGGCTACACAATCGACACACTATATCTGCCTTAAGACTACAGAATTAGCAGAGTTTAAGCAGCGTCTGTCCAGCTTTAGCCTTAAGGCTACACAATTCACACACTATATCTGCCTTAAGGCTACATAATTAGCAGAGTTTGTCCAGCCTTAGCCTTAAGGCTACACAATTCACGCAGACTCTGCCAAGCGTAAGGGTATTTTAGACATTTTCAAAAAAGTGTACTAGTTCTACAATTTTCCTACGAAGGTACCGCTGGACATTAAATTAGAAAACGCACCATATCAGCAACTGTCCCTTTAATAAATACGTTTTAACATTATAGCCCATTTAAATTCGTTAAAATTGAATATTATAAATGAATCTAAACCGATTTTGTTTTCTATATTAAAAGTTTGTTTAGATTCGTGAATTTGAATCCATCTTAACATCTCTAGTAGAAGTAACAAAGTCTTAAGACAAAGATAACGTGAGGTTTTAGGATTTTTCAAGATATGTTTTATAGAGTCATTCTTTTTTGTATTTTCTTATTTTCCTAATCCTCATTTCCTAACTTAAATCGATTTAAAAGAAAAAGATAACTAAGTAGAAACCATGAAAAGGATATATATTAGGTAGAAACCGAATAATAAGCAATATATCATTTTTTTCTAGAAAAAAAGTTTGGCAAAATTCTATAAATAAATGTGGGGCCCAATATTTTTCATTTGCCCTTAGGCTTCTTGGGCTGGTCGCCTGAGCAAAAAACTTTACTCCGGCGAGCAATGATGAGAATTGATCCTTTTGTGACACCATAATTTATTCTATTAGCTTAATTGTGATTATGCTTATATATATATGGTAAATAATGTAGTCTTGTTGCGGAATCTGAAAATTTCTTAATTTTCAAAGAATTTGTAAGAAGTCAGAAGAATAATTATTGCTTTGCATATGTCAAAGCCAATTTGTCGGTCAAATCGACTTTGACATATGCAATTATGGTGAGCTTGAAGACGGTTCTATATTGTTGTGGTCGTCGATTTGGTAGATTAGTCACATGTTAACCCGATAATTTTATCTAATATTTTGGTTATGCCATAATTTTTCTCTAGTTCATGATTGGTTTAGTTTTATGATCCATTTTGTAATTCTTTTTATTAATGAAAACCTTAAAAAAAAGCCAATTGTCTTTCCAACTGAACGCCACGTAGTATTGGAGAATAACACATGACATTTGCTATTAATTGATTAAAAAAACATTCCACGTCAGCCTCTTTTTCATCTTCTCACTAGAATTATAATTTTCCATCGTTTCCGCTTTTCCTCTCTCGAATTAATTTACCGTTCACAAACGCTCTTTTTATCAGTTTCAGTTTACATCTTCGAAAGTTCAAATTAAGTCTTATAATGAACTCGAAGAGAAAGGTAAGAAAATTTAATGGGAAAATTCTCTAATCAATTTCAAAATTGCAAAAAAAAATCAAAACACAATTGGAGAGAGCGCCATGTGTATTAATCAATAAAAACAAAAACATGTTACCGAACCATTCTGAAGCCGAAACAAAAAAAAACCCCGACCTTTCACCTCTAGAAACTCTTCTTCACCTCTTTGCATCTTTACCTAGATTCAATAGCTACTCACATCTGTTTCTGCCGAGCGATGGGAAAATCTCAACAGATTCGTCGTCTAATGATCCCTGAAGGTTTATATTGTTGTCTTTATATTCGTCTCCGCATAAACCTGATTCAATTATCAGCAGTGAGTAGTCTTCCACCACGTTGCTCTCTCCTCTCGCCGCCAAAATGGGTGTGCTTCTAGGGTAAAAGCTCGTGAGACCTAACCCGATCTCTTGCATCTATGCTTTTGATGTAGCTTTTAGATGTTCTTCGGCTCTGGATTTCGGTAATTCTGATCGGAAGTTTTTGTTTTTGTTTTGTGATGTGTTCCTTCTTGAGTTTCACTAGTACCAAATTGTCAGAATAGCTCTCCCAACGGAGAAGGATGAGCATCGAAGATTACAGGATGAAGTTCTGGTTAGTTACTGGTATTATGCAGTCTCTTTTATAATTGGCTGAATTATTTTTATTTTATATATTAAATGATACTTTTAAAAGTAAAAGTAATTTCTTAATCTCCGCGCTTTTAGTCAAAACATCTTATATTTTGAAATGGAGGAAGTATATAATAGGATGCTGGATATTATGCCTTAGTTTGATTTCTTCTTCTTAAAGAACCTTAAAGAATTCCTAATTTCTCCATGAATCCCGATTGATTTTGAAAACAGATTGTAGATGTTTTCTTATCCGATAAAGAGGTATAATATTGACTCTGACTAA
>OVBL01000078.1:10000-13582 GCA_900406555.1 Pseudoturritis turrita
TGGAAATAAAGAAAATTCGAATTTAGAATTTTTCAAATAAAAAAAAAAGAGGATCGTTTTTTATGGTTTGAAAAACCTTTTGTAACTCTAGTTTTCGATTATAAAAGATGGAATCGGCCAATCGATATATAAAAAATGATAAATTGAAATACTGTAAGAAATGAAATGTCACAATATTTTTTTTTATACATGCCGAAGTGATGGAAAAGAACGAATATCTTTTACATATCCTCCCAACCTTTCAACTTTTTTTGAAATGATCCAAAAAAGATACTTCATTTACGAGAGAAAAAGCACCCTCCGATCAAGTTTCTACTTGTTGGAGTTTGATCAATGAAGAAAAAAAGGAAAACTTAAAAAAAGAATTTTAAATCGAATTGAAGCTTTAGATAAGGAATGGTCCGTTGAAAATATACTGGAAAAAACGACTCGATTTTGTATAACAAAACTAAAAAAGAATATTTACCTAAAATTTATGATCCATTTTTGCATGGGATCTCTCGCGGAAGAATCAAAAATTACCTCCATTCCAAATCATACCGAAACCTATATTAATATAGGAGAATCTTGGATAAAACAAGATTCATGTATACTTCTGAAGATTAATTCTCACAAATTTGAGCAAACAATAGAAAAATTTAATAAAAAATCTTTATCAATAGAGAAAAAACTTTCGTTTTTTTCAGAACCCCAGAAGAATAAAATTTTCAAATTTTTATTTGATGTCGTTATAACTGATAACAATGATCAAACTCTTAGAAGAATTTTATTGATTTCACGGAAATCAATAAAAACGTTCCTCGATGGTATATAATTAACAAGTGAGTTGGAAGAATTGGAAGGCGAAAATGAAGAAAATGTACCAACGGAACCTGGAATTCGTTCAAGAAAAGCAAAACGTGTAGTAGTTTTTACTGATAAAGAGCCGCATAACGAGATTTATCCTAATCTCAAAGATAATCAAAATTCTGATCAAAAAGATGAAATGGCTTTGATCCGTTATTCACAACACTCTGATTTTCGTCGGGAGATAATTAAAGGATCCATGCGTTCTCAAAGGCGTAAAACTTTTATTTGGGAATTTTTTCAAGCAAAAGTACATTCCCCCCTTTTTTTTGATAGAATAGATAAACTTTTTTTTTTTTCATTTGATATATGGGGGCTAAAAAAAAAAATTCTTAGAAATTTAATGTGGAAAAAAAAAAAAAAATTTTTGATAAAAAAAGAAGAACAATCAAAAATAAAAGAAAAAAAACGTATCGAAATTGCAGAAACTTGGGATAGCTTCCTATTTGCTCAAATAATAAGAGGTTCTCTCTTAGTAACTCAATCTATTCTTAGAAAATATGTTATATTACCTTTATTGATAATAATTAAAAATAGCATCCGTATATTATTATTTCAATTTCCCGAGTGGTCTGAGGATTTAAAGGATTGGAAACGTGAAATGCATATTAAATGTACTTATAATGGGGTTCAACTATCCGAAACAGAATTTCCAAGAAACTGGTTAACGGATGGTATTCAGATAAAAATCCTATTTCCTTTTTATCTTAAACCTTGGCATAAATCGAAAGTTCAATCATCTCAGAAGGCTCGACTAAAAAAAACAAAAGACAAAGGAGAAAAAAACGATTTTTGTTTTTTAACAGTTTGGGGACTGGAAACTGAACTACCGTTTGGTTCTGCCAAAAAAAAGCCTTCTTTTTTTGAACCTATTTCTAAAGAATTAAAAAAAAGAATCCAAAAATTTAAAACTAAGTCTTTTCTGGTTTTAAGGATTTTCAAAGAAAGAGCAACAATTTTCCTAAAAGTCGCAAAAGAAATTAAAAACTGGCTTATCAAAAACTTGCTTTTTCTAAAAGGAAAAATAAAAAACCTTTCAAAACGAAATCTAATTACATTATTTGGCCTGAGAGAAATATATGACTTAAATGAAACTAAAAAAGATTCAATAATGAGTAATCAGACGATTTATGGACTACCTGTTCCTGTTCAAAAAAATCCATGGAGTGGACAAAATTTTCACTCAGCGAAAAAAAAATAAAAAATTTGATTGATAGAATAACGAAAATAAGAAATCAAATAGAAGAAATTTCAAAAGAAAAAGAAAACCTAACTAATAGTTGTAACAAACCGCGTTATGATTCTAAAATAATGGAGTCATCAAAAAAAAGTTGGCAGACATTAAAAAGAAAAAATATCCGATTAATTCGTAAATCTTTTTTTTTTTTAAATTTTTCATTGAACAACTGTCTATAACTATTTTTCTAGGTATCATTAATATTCCAAGAATTACTACACAACTTTTTTTTGAATCAACAAAAACATTTTTTGAGAAATATATTTACAAGAATGAAGAAAATGGAAAAAAAATTCATAAAAACAAAAATACCATTTATTTTATTTCGGCTATAAAAAATTTCATATCCAATAAAAAAAAAATTAGTTATGACCTATGCTCTTTATCACAAGCATATGTATTTTACAAATTATCACAAATTAAAGTTAGTAATTTTTTTAAATTAAAGGCTGTTCTTGAATATAACATATGCATAACATCCTTTTTTGTTAAAAATCAAATAAAGGGTTTTTTTCAAGAACAAGGAATCTTTCATTATGAATTGAAAGATAAAACCTTTTTTAATTCCGAAGTAAATCAATGGAAAAACTGGTTACGAAGTCATTCTCAATACAATTTACCTCAGATTGCATGGGCTAGATTAGTAACCAAAAAATGGAAAAAGAAAATAAACCGGCACTCTCTAGTTCTAAATCTAAGTTTAACCGAAGCGGATTCATATGAAAAAAAAATTTAGATAATTACAAAAAAAAATTTTTTGAGGCCAACTCGTTATTAAATCCAAAACATAATTTAAAAAAAGATTATATATATAATAGTTTTTGCTACAAATCTATTAATTCTACAGAAAAAATTTTTGACATATCTATAGGCATTGCTCTAGATAATTGTTTAGTCTCTTCTTTTCTAGAAATATATAATATTCGGGGTATAGGGGAAATTCGGCATAGAAAATATTTGGATTGGAGAATTCTCAACTTTGGGTTTAGAAAAAAGTAAATATTGAGCCCTGGGTTGATACCAAGAGTAAAAAAAATATATTAAGACTAAAGTTCAGAATTATCAAAGAATTGATAAAAAAACTAAGATGGGTCTTGCTAATAAAAAAAGAACCTTTTTTGATTGGATGGGAATGAATGAAGAAATAATAAATCGTCGTATAACAAATTTTGAATTTTTTTTCTTTCCGGAATTTTTCTTATTTTCTAGTACATATAAAATGAAACCGTGGGTCATACCAATTAAATTACTTCTTTTCAACTTTAATGAAAAAAAAATGTTAATAAAAAGATCACTCTAAAGAAAAAAGGTTTTATACCATCAAACGAAAAAAAATCCCTTCGATTTTATAATCTAAATAAAGAAGAAAAAGAATCGGCAGGTCAAGGAGAGCTTGAATCAGATAACGAAAAAAAAAGAAATCCTGAATCAGCTCTATCAAACCAAGAAAAAAATATTGAAGAAAATTATGCAGAATCGAAGATAAAAAAACGTAAAAA
>OVBL01000082.1:0-14862 GCA_900406555.1 Pseudoturritis turrita
CGAGAAGAGCATGAACCTGACGGCTCCACATGAGAAAGTTTGTAGCATTCAACTTCGTCACATTCGTCATGTTAACGTTGAGAAGAGTGTGTGTTTCAGAGACGGTGATGGTCTCGTTATTGGCAGCCGGAGTGGTAGACATGTTGAAGACGAAGAAAAAGGAAGACAATGAAAGAGAAGAAGAAGAAGGAAGAAGAAGAAGAAGATAGCGGCTGGAAAAATTAAGATATATTTTGCTCTGATACCATATAGGTTTAGGGAATGAATAAATCATTAGAATGATTGTTACAGAGTATTTATAGTAGATTCCAAGGAGGAGACTAGGTATAACATAAATACACAATATCGGTTTCCATATATATATATATATACTCTACACATATTAGTGGTAATAGTTACCAAGTATATTAGTGGTAATAGTTACCAAGTATAAATTTTTTTAAGGATAAAAACAAGCATTAACTATAATATGTTGAACATGAAAAATAAGTAGAGTTGAATAGACATGATTGTGAAAAGACGCAACCCTATGATGTATTAATAACCATAAAATGGTTTTTTCGAAAAAATGCAACTCTAGGTGCATTAATAACCATAAAACAATTTTCCCAAGAAGACGCAACCATCAGATGCATGAATAATCATAAAACGGTTTTTTTTAAATGCAACCTTATTATGCATTAATAACCATAAACGGTTATATTCGAAAGATGCAAAGTTATAATGTATTTTTGTGAAAAGACGCGACCCTAAGATGTATTATTAACCATAAAAAAAAAAATTCGAAAAAATGTAATTTTAAGATGCATTAGTAACCATAAAACGGGTTTTCCTGAGAAGATACAGCCCTAGGATGCATTAATAACCATAAAACGGTTTTTTCCAAAAGACACAACCCTATGATGCATTAATAACCATAAAACGGTTTTTTTTCCGAAAAGACGCAACCTTGGATGTATTTTGTAATCCTAAGATGCATTAATAACCAAAAAACTATATTTTCGAAAAGACGCAATCCTTAGGGTGTATTTTCTAGGCTTGTTATTATTAAGTAAGTGGGTCTTTACAATTAAATTTGATATGATGGCAGTGTAGAACGTTACAAAGCACGACTTGTGGCATGTGGAAATAATCAAGTGTATTTGATATCGTATATATATGTGAATATTCATTTTCTATAGATTTGTGTATATCTTAGATTATCTTAAATACCAATTTTAAGTTAATATCTTTGTGTATATATAGAGGAGTTTGAGCCTCATGATCAATACAAGAAATCCTTTTCATACGCCTTTGATTTCTTGACAATTTTGATGTAAATGGGTTAACAATTAAGTTACGTAGAAAGAAAAAGAAACAGAAAACAATATTATTAATTCAACGAAATAGCATACAACATGATCTTATTTTTGACGTTAGGAAGGAAGTGGTCACTAGCTTCTTCCTACGAGTTTATCTGAAAGGAACAAACTGACACACGTAACCTTAAATCAAGCTAAGGTTACCACACTTAGTCCAAAAGGGATTTATTTATTTCAGCGTAAGTACATTATTACTAAAGCTGATCTTCTCGGTTCACGACCTTCGGCATTTCAATTTGAGCACATTATTACTAAAGCTGATCTTCTCGGTTCACGACCTTCGGCATTTCAATTTGAGCAGAATTATCGTCTCGCATTGGATGATGAGGACGATTTTGTCGATCTTGCTGCTTATCCTTGACTAGTTTGTCGTTTAATCTATCTCGATGTGACACGGCCCGATCTTTCGTACTCTATGTTATCCCAATTTATGCAAAAACCAAAACTAGCTCACTAGGAAGCGGCATTGCGTGTTGTTCAATATTTGAAAGGCAATCCTGGTCAATGTATTCTTCTTCATGCCCAGACTAAGCTTTCTTTGGTTGTTTGGTGTGATTCAGATTAGGCCGGATCCCCGACTACTCGTAGATCTCTTACAGGGTGGTTTATACATTAGGCAACTCACCTATATCATGGAAATGAAGAAGCAACATGTTGTATCATGTTCTTCCGCTAGAGCTATGAACTTTACGCTTAAGGAGATCTTACACTTGAAAACTCTTCTTCATGATTTAGGTGTTGATCAGAAGTCTCATATTCCTTTTTTGTGATAAACAACCACCTTACATATTGCAGCTAATCCCGTTTTTCATGAAGGTACTAAACATGTTGAGGTAGATTGTCATAAAATTCGTGAAACAATTGTTCAAGGCATTATTGTTTTTCGACATGTTTCTACTCGTGATCAGCTGGCATATATCTTTACCAAAGCCCTTGAAAAACAAGAATTCGAATATTTTGTAGACAAGTTGGACGTTTGTGATCTACACGCTCCAACTTGACGGGGATATTAGGAGGATATCGTATATATGCGAATATTCCTTTTCTATAGATTTGTGTATATCTTAGATTATTTTGGGTACCAAATTTAGGTTAATATCTTTGTATATATATAGAGGAGTTAGAGCCTCATGATCAATACAAAAAATTCATTTTCATACGCCTTTGATTTCTTGACAATTTTGATGGAAATGGGTTAAAAATTTAAGTTACATAGAAAAAAACACAAAACAAATTTATTAACGAAATAGCATACACCATGATTTTTTTTTCTGTTTCTTTTTTCTACAAGATGATCTTATTATTGACGTTAGGAAGGAAGCGGTCGCTAGCTTCTTCTTACGAGTTTATTTTAAAGGAAACAAACTGATACGAAGAAGCAACTTGTTGTATCATGTTTTTCCGCTAAGGCTGAGTATAGAGTTATGAACTTTACGCTTAAGGAGATCTTACACTTGAAAGCTCTTCTTCGTAATTTAGTGGTTGATCACAAGGCTCCTATTCCTCTGTTTTATGATAACCAAGCCGCCTACATATTGCAGCTAATCTCGTCTTTCAGGAACGTATTAAACATTTTGAGGTAGATTGTCATAAAATTCGTGAAGCAATTGTATTAGTGTTATTCGGCAAGTTTTAATCAGCTGGCAGATATTTTTACCAAAATCCTTGGAAAAATACAATTCGAACATTTTGTAGACAAGTAGGGCGTTTGTGATCTATACGCTCCAACTTGACGGGGGTATTACGAGGATATCGTATATATGTGAATTTTCCTTTTCTATAGAGTTGTGTGTATCTTATATTATCTTGGATACCAAGTTTAAGTTAATATCTTTGTGTATATATAGAGGAGTTTGAACCTCATAATCAATACAAAAAAATGATTTTCATATGCCTTTGATTTCTTGACAATTTGGATGTAAATGGCATAACAATTAAGTTACGTAGAAAGAAAAAGAAACACAAAACAAGTTTGTTATTAATTCAACGAAATAGCATGCAACATGATCTTATTATTGACGTTAGGAAGGAAGCCGTCACTAGCTTCTTCCTACGAGTTTATTTTAAAGGAAACAAACTGATACGAAGAAGCAACTTGTTGTATCATGTTTTTCCGCTAAGACTGAGTATAGAGTTATGAACTTTACGCTTAAGGAGATCTTACACTTGAAAGCTCTTCTTCGTAATTTAGTGGTTGATCACAAGGCTCCTATTCCTCTGTTTTGTGATAACCAAGCCGCCTACATATTGCAGCTAATTTCGTCTTTCAGGAACGTACTAAACATTTTGAGGTAGATTGTCATAAAATTCGTGAAGCAATTGTATTAGTGTTATTCGGCAAGTTTTAATCAGCTGGCAGATATTTTTACCAAAATCCTTGGAAAACTACAATTCGAACATTTTGTAGACAAGTTGGGCGTTTGTGATCTATACGCTCCAACTTGACGGGGGTATTACGAGGATATCGTATATATGTGAATTTTCCTTTTCTATAGAGTTGTGTGTATCTTATATTATCTTGGATACCAAGTTTAAGTTAATATCTTTGTGTATATATAGAGGAGTTTGAACCTCATAATCAATACAAAAAAAAATGATTTTCATATGCCTTTGATTTCTTGACAATTTGGATGTAAATGGGATAACAATTAAGTTACGTAGAAAGAAAAAGAAACACAAAACAAGTTTGTTATTAATTCAACGAAATAGCATACAACATGATCTTATTATTGACGTTAGGAAGGAAGCCGTCACTAGCTTCTTCCTACGAGTTTATTTGAAAGGAAACAAACGGACACACGTAACCTTAAATCAAGCTAAGGTTACCACACTTACATTCTTAGTTTTTTTATGTTCGATACAAGTTTATTTGTAGATTGCAGTGTTTTATTAACGACCGTAGCAGTGGCAATGGTCTTCGTTGTCATGAATCTCGCACACTCCTCTACAATATGACTCGGGGAACAGCTCCTTGCAGCTGACTGAACATTCGGAATCATTACATGGGTTCGACACTGTGCCTTCAGGCCCTTCACCTAAAAACCTGTTACATTTCGGCGATATCGCCTCGCTCTTCGGGATTTCTGTATATATATTAAACAGATCCGTTCAAATTATTATTGTTTTTTTTATAGAAAAAACATACATATATATATATATATATGTTTCTTGCTATATATATGTGTAAATTTATGCATGCATACTGGAAAAGAGTAGAAACGTAATTACCGGCCGAAATCAACAGGACAACGAACAGAAGAGTGGTGAAGCAGATGGAATTGAGGATCTTTGCCATATTTATAGCTTTTGCTTCTTCTTTTCTACGCTTAATTAATTGCTTCTTTCTTTTTAAGGGTGATACTAATCAATGGGATTTGTACTCTATTTATAAATAAAATTTCGTTGAATTGTATACTAGCTAGATTTCGTACGGCACTGTTTCATTCACACAGGGATAAGCCTTTTGAGGCATATTAATTCCATACGTTTGTTAAATATCGAGGAAATTTGGAAAAATACATTGTTTGTGTTTCTTAATTTGAAAAGTACATTCTTTAAAACAAATTTTGAATACTACCTTCTTTTGAATACTAATTTAACTTCATTGAATAATAATTTATATTATATTTATAAAAGAAATCATTTTTTGTGGTGTTAAAATTAACTTTTTATTTTCTATATTTTTCTAAAATTTAGTCTTGATTATTATCTTAAGTAATTTCTTAAACAATATCTAATATTCAGATTTTGATATACCAAACATTATGTATTTTTTACGTTAGTTGAACCAAGACCAAACCGTTTAAGACAATCAAAATCATTTTAAATTATTATCCATGAATGGAAAATGTTGTACGAAAAATATAAGTATAGTTGAAAAGACGCAAATGTTAAAAGATACAACTTTTAATTAAATAAGCGGTTACAAGAAAAGAAATAAACTGCAATCATAAAAGAGGACTTGCGCGAAAAAGCATGTAGAGTTCAGTAGACATAAAAGTTAAAAGATGCAATCCTTAGTGAAATAAGCGGCTACAAAAAGAAACAAAAAATATATATTTATGATGTGTTTTAGAATTTTCTGTTTAATCCATATTTGTAGACTTTTACTCCATAAATATTTTGTTGGAAATTGAACGTGTGATATTTAGTATTTCAAGATTATTTATATTTACCCTTCACCAAAACGTAAAATGCTTCTTTGGAAGTTCATATTAGTGGTAATAGTTATCAAGTATATTAGTGGTAATAGTTAGCAAGTATAATTTTTTATAATATGTTGAACATGACAAAATAAGTAGAGTTGAATAGACATGATTGTGAAAAGACGCAACCCTATGATGTATTAATAACCATAAAATGGTTTTTTCGAAAAAATGCAACTCTAGGTGCATTAATAACCATAAAACAATTTTCCCAATAAGACGCAACCATCAGATGCATTAATAACCATAAAACGGTTTTTAAAAATGCAACCATATTATGCATTAATAACCATAAACGGTTATATTCGAAAAGATGCAAAGTTTATAATGTATTTTTGTGAAAAGACGCGACCCTAAGATGTATTATTAACCATAAAAAAAAAAATTTCGAAAAAATGTAATTTTAAGATGCATTAGTAACCATAAAACGGGTTTTCCTGAGAAGATACAGCCCTAGGATGCATTAATAACCATAAAACGGTTTTTTTCCAAAAGACACAACCCTATGATGCATTAATAACCATAAAACGGTTTTTTTTTCGAAAATACGCAACCCTTGGATGTATTTTGTAATCCTAAGATGCATTAATAACCAAAAACCTATATTTTCGAAAAGACGCAATCCTTAGGATGTATTTTCTAGGCTTATTATTATTAAGTAAGTGGGTCTTTACAATTAAATTTGATATGATGGCAGTGTAGAACGTTACAAAGCACGATTTGTGGCATGTGGAAATAATCAAGTGTATTTGATATCGTATATATATGTGAATATTTATTTTCTATAGATTTGTGTATATCTTAGATTATCTTAAATACCAATTTTAAGTTAATATCTTTGTGTATATATAGAGGAGTTTGAGCCTCATGATCAATACAAGAAATCCTTTTCATACGCCTTTGATTTCTTGACAATTTTGATGTAAATGGGTTAACAATTAAGTTACGTAGAAAGAAAAAGAAACAGAAAACAATATTATTAATTCAACGAAATAGCATACAACATGATCTTATTTTTGACGTTAGGAAGGAAGTGGTCACTAGCTTCTTCCTACGAGTTTATCTGAAAGGAAACAAACTGACACACGTATCCTTAAATCAAGCTAAGGTTACCACACTTAGTCCAAAAGGGATTTATTTATTTCAGCGTAAGTATGCGTTAGACATTATTATTAAATCTGATTCTTAATTGCACGAATCAGACAAAAACTCAAACATGAACTCAAACAGGTAACTCCTGATACTATCTCCATCATTTAGTACAACACATTGTCTGATTCGTTAAGTTATTACCCATAAAACCAATGATAACACATCCTTCATACCTAACTATCGTATGAGGGATTTGTCTCGTTAGAATTGGGATTAGTTGTTTACCTTAACACAATACCTAAAACTACTAGGCCCATTACCCATTGGTAACACAATATCTAAAACTACTAGGCCCATTACCCGATTGTTACCAATGGGTAAAACCTTTATGACCACAAAATTTTGTAACAAAATTGAAAAAATGTAAAAAAGAAATGATTCTTACACAAGCTATGAAGTAAAAATGTTTTCCTCAGTCCATACTTTCATCTTTCTCTTCGCCGCTTCATCTCTTCTACAGTTTTCTAGGGTTTCCGATTTTCGCCATAGATCTCCGGTAACGCCAAGCCAATCCTCACCGATTGAAACCACTCCATCCTCTACCTCCGTCTTTCCATTTTTTCCCGTGTTTGATTCGGCTCGTTCTAACTCAATCCGGTTCCGACTTTCTCTCCTTCTCTCAAATAGTTTCTCCATCTCTGTTCTAGGTCCTCTGTCTGGATCTCCGACCATCGACATCCAACTCCGCAACCCTTTCTCCTTCGCCGACATTCTATCTATCGTTTACATCTGAACAGAAAAGGTAAACTTTCTTATCACTAGGGTTTTGGGTCATATTTGGGGTTGTTTTATCTCTTCACAGCCGTAGATCTATGGTTTTTAAGTAGTAGATCTAGGGTTTGCATATTACTAACTCTTTCCTGTTTCTAGATGGCTATTCCACGTTCTCAAGGCTCAGGCGGTAGCCATGATGGTCGCGGAGGTCAACGTGCTGGTGGACACGGTGTCGGCAATGGTGGCCGCGGTGAAGCCCTTCCTACTGGACCAGGAAATGCTGGTGATGGTGGGAGAGGTGGAAACGGTGGTGGTGGTAGAGGAAACGAAGGTGCAGTCGGGAGAGGAAACGAAGGTGCAGTTGGGAGAGGAAATGGTGGTGGTGGTGGGAGAGGAAACGAATGAGCAGTTGGGAGAGGAAATTGTGGTGGTGGTGGGAGAGGAAACGAAGGAGCAGTTGGGAGAGGAAATGGTGGTGGTGGTAGAGGAAACACATAAGCAATTGGGAAAGGAAATGGTGGAGCAGTTGGGAGAGTAAACGGTGGTGGTGGTAGAGGAAACACAGAAGTAATTGGGAGAGGAAATGCTGGAGCAGGTGGGATAGGAAATGGTGGAGCAGGTGGGAGAGGTAGAGGTTTTGGCAGAGGCGTAGTCCCTGGACACATGACAATAGATGCTCTTCTGACCAGCCAAGCAAGGCTTCTTATGCCTGTCCTTCATCCTCAGAGAGAAAATGGGACCTTGTGGTAAGAGAATTTACTCATTTGTGTAGGTTGAAATTTATGTTAATGTCTTTGTTGATGATGATTAAGTTTTGTCTTGGTATTTTAGACCTATTATGTTAATGTCTTCTGTCTTAGTAGGATAATATACTGCTAATTGTTGTGACATGTTTATATTGCAGGTTTGGGACTGATAACGGTCCAAGGAGGGTTATTGTTGCTGCTATCAGGAGGCATTTTGATGGACCTTGGTTCAACATGAGCTCAGTCCCTAATGAAACCATAATCCAATGGTGGGGTGAATTTATTGTAAGTGTCATCCAACCATTCTAATTTTGATTATTCACCTACCTATAACCAATGTCAATCTGTGAAAATACGTAGCCTAACACACATACATTCTTACACATTATGTACATTTGCAGCAAGCTTTCTACTGGGAGCCAATACACTCTGCAATGGTGTACTCTTTCTGGCACAATATCACAGCAACAAGGCTTAGAGACATGGTCTCTAAGGCCAAAAAAGGAGGTCAGAGGCCGGATTGGATAAGCCAAACAATCTGGGACACCATGTGGGTGCATTGGAATAGCGAAGCAGGACAGCGGAGGAGTCGAATCGCAGCTGAAAACCGGTTGTCTAACCGTGATGGCTATGGTCCTCACGCACACACCGCAGGATCAAGGTCTTTTAACCAAGTCAGAGAACTCATTGTAAGTCCTTCGAAACGTTAAGTCTCAATCTATTTCATACACTGATGAATATTTTATCACATAAAGACTAATTTTTGATGTATGTTTTATTCGTAGAGACAAAGGGAAGGTTCTGAGCCTTCAATGTTACGTGTGCTAAGGGAGACACACAGGAGACCAGATGGCACATACGTTGATGCTAGGGCTGAGTCGATAGATCAAGAGATTCAAAGACAGATCAATGAAGCAGCTGAAGGCTCGGTAAGTTTATCTGCTGATGTTGGAACTGGTCCACCATGTCTGACTCAGCTTGAGGAAGATCAGCTATACTTCAAGGTAATTCTCTACATTCATTATTAACTGTAAATTTAATCATATTGCGATACTATACTTCTACATTTGGTTGTTGAGACTGAAACAAAAATTGATAAATCTTTTATTCTTTTCAATCCTTCTCGGTATGTTTAGTTATCTACATAACTTGTGACCTAGGCCAATATGAGTCTGAAATCATGTTTCTAGGTTTCTGCTTCACGGATTTTCCTCTCTTAGTGGTCTGATATCATGTTTTTGGTTTGCTGCTTCAATGATTTTCCTATCCTACTTGTCTGAAATCATGTTCTGGTTTATTGTGGTTTGGTTTTTCCTTTCTCACTTGACTATATGTTTATTCTTCTACTTCATAATGGACTGTTATTTGCATAAACTAGTCTATGCTCGTCATGTCTACTATATGTTTCATGTTTTTGCTTTCTTGCCTTGTAGGTTGTCCCGCCTACTCAAGCAGGCCGTGTTTTTGGTGTCGGTGGACAGCAGACTTTACGCGAGCGCGGTGAAAGCTCAAACATGGCAGCAACGAGACTCACCCTCGAGCGTCAAGTCATAGCCTTGGAGTAGCAGTTGGCCTTGGTGGTGCAGCACATGAATCGTTACATGCCAGCAGATGGTTCTGAACCAAACATGTCCTCCACACCGCGCACTCAAGGAACTATGGGTTCGGCAACGGGTCCAGCTCGCTTTGAACCTACGGACGTGGAGCCAACTCTGGAAGCAGCTAATATGCTTGTTAATGTCGCAAGAGGTTTGAATCCTAACGAGGGTGAAGTAGGTGCAGATGGTGATGCAGCAGGTGCAGATGGTTATGCAGCAGGAGAAGATTCAGAAGAGGAAGACCCCAACGATGAAGGCTTTGCAGCCTATTGAAGACACTGCACTTCATCATCTTCTGGTATAATTGTATTTATATGCAATCTTTTCAACAAAACTATCACTCTTTTTTGTAAGTATGGGTTGATGTGTTCTATTATTGTTTTACACATCAACTTTGGCTGATTGTATAAGGCTAATTCTAGGTGTAATGTCGGATATTGTAAAAAAAAAATACTATTAATCTAATTTCAGTTTCTTGTTCATTTTAACTATTTATTCGATTGTTTTTGTATATTTTCGAACTTAAATAACCACAACATTTTGTGGATGCAGTTCTAATAGTAGCAATTTTAGCTACAGCAAAATTGTATCTTTTTGTTGATATTAGTTATAAATATATTGTAACTAATAGTGGGTACTAACTACAAAAAAGTTGTGAAAAAGTGTTGCTCTTTCTTACAAACTCTTTGTCACAAAGCGTAGCTATTAGTTACAAAAAATTGTAATGAAGCGTAGCTATTAGTTACAAATTATTTGTAACTACGTGTGGCTATTAGCTACATAAACTTCATAACTATTTGTAACCATTAGCTCCAAAAAATATGTCACCATTTGTGGTAACTTTCACGATTTTTTTGTCCCCATTTGTGAGTATTTACTTCAACAATGTTGTCGCATTTTGTGTCAATACCCACAAAAAAGTAGTTCCAAACTTGTAACAAATTTGCTACCAAATATGTTGGTAGCAAATTTGATTCAAATCGCCACAACGTGATATTGGTGACTTTTTGTAGCAACTTGTTACACATTGCTACAAAACAAATATTTGCTTCAAACGTATAGTTTCGCCCAATATTTTGTAGCAAATTTGTAGCAAATAGAAATTAGCTACAAAATATATGACATAGCTACAAATAAAATTGTGGCTATTTGGGCAAATTCTTGTAGTGATTGGAGGATATTTTGATATTTTGTATAAGTTCCTTTTTATATAATTATATTTTTTTAGTTAAATTAAACCTATGTACTCTTATGAATATGTTTCTTTGACTTGTGAAATAAACATCTTCCGCTAAACTTTGACATGGTATCAGAGTTCTCAATTTTTTTTTTTTTTCAAAAATCGATCATCTTTCAAACCTTCAAAGGTTTATACTTTGGTGGTGTTCTTTGTGTGTCATCTATTCGTTTACGATGAGTGATGATACGAGTAGTGTTCATAGATCGACTAGGAAGTCATCGGCCGTGACTGGTGGTTTGAAAGAGAGCAATATTGTAACACCCGTCTCGCTGACTTAGCCGAGACGACATGCCACACATTTCCAAACATAACTCTCCACAATTAACCACTTTTAAAATTCCAACATTTAAATATTCATTTATTGCATAAAACAAGAGTTTAATAAGATCAAATGAAACTCATAAATCCAACTCGACTGAAATAATAGGGATAAATTAACTAAAGTAATTTTTAATAAAATGTTTAGTCTAAAAAAAACCGATATCACTTAGGATCCCTCGAAAACTAGCACCACTCCAAGATCACCCCAGAGCTACTCCTCAAGTTCACCTGCATCCATAAAAGGAGGCATGAGTAACTAAGTTATCCAGTGAAATGATCATGTGTCCACAGAATCCCATTATACAAGTATGCATCTAACCTTGATAAATATTTTATTTAGAAATGAAACATGCACGAATTACTCCACAAGAAACAAACAACAATTCTAACAACCTAGTCACATCCATCGAACTAACACCCAATATACGCTATACATATAGGCACATAAACAACTCCTCATTCTCGACCACGTCGGTTCAAAAATTCAGAAACACCACTGCCACGTCGGCTATACACCACAACCATGTCGGCTATTTGCTCACGTTGAACTCCCGCCACGTAGAATGTCCGCAGTTGTTTCCGGCCTACCAGCTGTTAATGAACTATGACTCAACACCGCTGTTGCCATAGCGCAACACCAACCAACGTAGCCGAACTGACTAACATTGCACAAATTCTTATTGATGTTCACCCATAATTTAATTCACGATTAAATCCCCACCTAATAATTCATTTAATTAACTTTAGCATTTTATAATCATGTTGTAATCCACCAAATTAATTCAATCTATTAAATCTATATTATTATATTACTAGACCAATACCCGCGCATACGTGTGGATTTTTTTTTAATAAATATTTAGAGTTGAGAAAAATTTCCGTTCTATCTTGGTTCATCTCGTTTTATTTCATTCTTGCTCGAATTTCTATTCCATACAGAAATGCATTACAGATAAAAAATTTTGATTCTTCTTTGAAAACGGAACGGAAAACAAAATTCTATTTGGGACAACTTTTATAAGTAATATTATATAAATAATTGAACATGTATCTTATTTTTTTTTCGTCAAGTCATACATTATGCAAATTGGAAAATTACATAGTCACAGAACAAAACACCAATTAGTCAATGCGGATGATAAATACAGTTTGAGTAGAAAGAAATGTTCAAAATGCTATGTTTTGCAAGTTTATATGCAGCGACGTTTTAACACCTCTTTACATGATAAAATTAACAAGTTCTAAAATTTTTATGACAAAAAACTAATATCTTGACATATGTTTTCCATGCTTATGTCCTGAAAAGAGCCATATATAATATTTATCAGAACTTGTTAATCTTCTTCAAAAATCATTTATGGAAAACCATAAAATATACACTTTGTATAGCCTTCCATTCTGCCTCTAAAGGCGATATTATAGAGCCCAAATTCGTTGATCACATATTTTGAGATCCTGTGGTAATTCCAGATAATTTATCCAACAACAACTATCCATCCAAGATGTGGTAGTATAAAATTAAATATGTATCTCATAATAATAGAAAAGACAAAATTTTACACACAAACTTTATCTTTATTTGCTATTTTCATTTAATGTAACAAAGTTATTAATTTTATATTTATATTATGTAAAATAATAATTAATTTATATGAATTTTATAATTATAACATTTAATTATATTTTTGAGAATTTTCGTTTCGTCTCATCCCATACTATTTTTATGCCAAACTTTAAACGGTTTTGCCGAAAAAAAAACGACTCTAGAATGCATAATAACCATAAAACAGATTTTTGTTCGAAAAGACTCAACCATTAATAATGATAAACGGGTTTTTTCGAAAACAAATACTTAGGGAAATACATTACAATAACAAGCAAAATCCTAATACAATTTAAACTTAAAAAAAAGTTAAGAAGAACACAATAAAACATGAGTAAAAATAAAATAAAAACATATCCACAACCCGCGGACACGCCACCGTTTCAATAACACATGGATAAGCGTTTGGAGGCATATTAATTCCATACGTTTGTAAAATATTCCCTTTCAAACATTAATTATTTACTTTAAAAAAAATTAACAATATACCATTGTATTAGGTGGTGATATTATCATATTAACACAAACTAAGCTTTGAACCCGCGCGGAAACTCATTTTGAATAATATATTTTATTTTTAAGATATGTTCGATACATACCAAAATTCTTACAATAATAAAAACAATTATCAATACAAACAAAACCGTGAATGGTATTAAGTAATCATATGTCTGATGATTATTGAGAATTAGCTAGATTTTTTCGGATTTATTTTATTTTTTGGAGTCTATTACAAGTAATCACATGTTCATTTTATCACAAAAAGAAAGAATCACTTCTAAGTTTAAATTCAATTAAAATATATGAAAAGACGCAACCCTAAGATATATTAATAACCATAAAACAGTTTTTTCGAAAATACGCAACCCTATGATGTATTTTGTGAAAAAACGCTATCCTAGGATGCATGAATAACCATAAAATAGTTTTTCGAAAAGACGCAACTAGAATGCATTAATAATCGTAAAACAATTTTTCTAGAGAAGACGCAACTCTAGGATGCATTAATAACCATAAAACAGAGTTTTAGACGCAACCTTATGATGTATTAATAACCATAAATGGTTTTTTCAAAAAGACGCAATCCTAGGATGTATTAATAACCTAAAATAGATTTTTCAAGAATACGCAAATCTAGGATGCATTAATAACCATAAAATGGTTTTCTCGAGAAAACGCAACTCTATGATGCATTCATAACCATAAAATGGGGTTTTCGAAAAGACGCAATCATTGGATGTATTAATAACCATAAAATAGTTTTTTCGAAAAAACGCAATCCCATGATGTATTTTTGTGAAAAGACGCGACCCTACCAGGCAATAATAACCATAAAATGATTTTTCGAAAAGACGCAACTCTAAGATGCATTAATAACCATAAAACAGTTTTTTTCCGAGAAGACGCAATCCTAGGATGCATTAATAATCATAAAATGGTTTTTTCAAAAAAATGCAACCCTAGGATGCAGTAATAACCATAAAACAAGTTTTTTGAAAAGACGCAATCCTAAGATATACAAATAATAGAATGACATTTTTTTTATCAACATTATGTTTTGAGTGAATTTTAAAATTATTATCCATGAATGAAAAATGTTGTACGAAAGAAATAAGTATAGTTGAAAAGACACAAATATTAAAAGATGCAACTTTTAATTAAACAAGCGGTTACAAGAAAATAAAAAAACTGGAACCATAATAGAGGACTTGCGCGAAAAAGCATGTAGAGTTCAGTAGACACAAAAGTTAAAAGATACAATCCTTAGTGAAATAAGCGGCTACAAATGAAAATATCCATACAAAAATATAAAAATATATATTTATGATGCATTTTAAGATTCTTCTGTTTAATCCATATTTGTTGATTTTTACTCCATAAATATTTCGTTGGAAATTGAACGTATGTGATATTTAGTATTT